>PTEX01000156.1:949485-1194484 GCA_003342815.1 Eudromia elegans
TTTTTTTTTTTTTTTCCTCCATCTTCATTCCAAAACCACGCTATCATTTCATTTAAGCTACAGAAATGTAATTCTTGTCTCCAAGAAAATGTAATACAGAAGAGTGGCCACCAAATCTGGTCCAGAAGGGCTCTGCTCTTGATGTTTCTGGCCAGTGCTAGCAAGTTGCTTGTTACAGCCTTCAATGCCATTCCATATTGGCACATAGCACAGTGCCTTTTCCTCTGCCAAAAGGACACTTCATTACCTTGATTAGTATTTGTACTGCAGACACTTAGAGGTACTAGTCAGTTTGGGCTAAGACTCAATCTTGTAAAATGTCTGCAACTGAAGCACATCCTAAAAGCATGAAGAACTCTTCAAAAAAAAGGTAGAAAATAAAAAGAGCAGCTGAACAACACCAGACACTTCCACCTTTTTAAGACTACTTTCTGCTCTCCTTTGCCTGAGTCACTCTACAAACCAAAAAGACAAAAAAAAAAAGTAGCAATTGAGACAATGCTGCAGTGGTAGCCCTTCAATCCTCTGTAGTGATGCTCTTTAATGAAATAATACAAGCAATTAACATGCATGATCTTAAATCCACAAGTTTTGTGTAAAGAATGTCCCTCTCTGAATAGAGTTTGCCTTTTAATCCCAGCTCCTCAGATATAACACTTCAGATGAAAGTCTAGCAACTACATTTGATTTCCAGGACAAACATTGCTCTCTGCTGTCCCAAGTTTCTCTACTGGCAATACACCCAACAAAACACACTCCAATCTGCTTCTTCACAAAGCAGATTAAAGAGTATAATAAAAGCAGCATACGCCTCATCATCTTAAATGCAAAAGGAGGCCAGAAAGAAGACTGCCAGACAGAACTCGGTCCTTTTCCTCTCATCTCCTGCAAAGCATTTTGTGGTGGAGAGAGCATCAAACTGGCAAATAAGACCAAAAAAAGTCTGCAATGTTAAGTCACCTTCCAAAAAGAAGGCAACTGTTACAGTTGCTGCATTCAGTAGTGCTGTAAGATATTTACAGCTCACATTTCAGGTAGCAGCAAGAGTAATTATTTCACAATCCAAGCCTGCTTTTCATCAGCCCACCGAGGCTGACCAGGGAATCTGCCAAGGAGGGCTGTCAGAAGCAGGAATCAATTTACACAAATGTAATTAAATGACATATTTTAAAATGGCATGCAAACCAGAAGTGCACTACGTAAGAGAGGGAGCATGCCTAGTTAAGGATGTAAAGGAGAAAACAGTAGGCTAGTGCTACCTCAGGGTTTATATTTGTCCCCTAGCCCAGGCCTAGGATTTTTGTTCTGACATTGATATTAAGTTCTTAAGTATTGGATCTTACTAATGGAGTAATTCATAGAAGAGATTTTTTAGCAACAATCTCCAGGACTCTGGTGTCAGAGAGTTTAAGTAGATATCCCTTTTCCAAGAAATGTTAAGTCTAGCAACTGCTAACACCCTGAGAAACAGTTTTACCCACTGTTCTACAAACATACCTATACAAGCATTTTGAGATTTCTAGATGGCTTCCCTAGAGTACTACTTTGAAGGTTTAGATGGAGAAAAGATGTAAAATGCAGGCTTTCCAATCTAGCAGGCCTATCCATAGGTCTCTGCATAAGAATAGAGGTCTATATATACAGAATGATTCACCTTATAAGCTTGCATGAGCATGTGGATGACTCCGGGGGCACCATGGCACCAATGAACCAGTCTGTCCGTTTCATTGCTCAGCGATGATGGGTAATTCCCCGACCGGAACTTTTTATGCCGCACATAGTCAATGCTCGGCTTCACCAGCTCCGTCAGGGTCTCCTGATCCACATCTGCGACTGGCTAAACATAAAAAACAAACAAACAAAAAAAACCAACCACACTTAATTCTGTGGTCTGTTTTAAAGTATCCTACATACATGCCCCTGACCCCAAATCTTTGAATCACTTTATACAAGACTGGATTACTGTCTGTTCACAATACCCATGTGAAAATGTTACACAGTTCCCAAAGAAATAAAGAAAGTGGGGCACCAAGTTGTTAGTTGGCTTCTTTGACATGACACAGAAAGACTATGGAAGAACTGGGAACAGAATGCAGGTTCCAAGACTTCCAGGTCTCTATTTACACCTTAAAATAGAGACAGCACTTACAGGAGGAAGGTGGTTTTATCGTAGATACTTAAAAGGCATCGACTTCCACATTTTGTTTTAAAAATAACTAGTACAGACGAAATTGTCGTATTCTCAATAAATGCAGGATAATGGCATATATGGTTTATGGAGGATAAAGTTTTCCACCATAAACAAAACTCCAAGCTGAAGCTATGGACTATAAAAACAATAATTTCAATAAATGAATGTAAACGTTCGACTGTGAATACAGCAGGCAGATCACAAACAATCCGGGCTAGATTTTGCAAAATCATTTATTCAGTGAAAGTGTCATTTGGTATTTTCAGAAGCAACAACTACCTCTTAAGGTACTAATATTTTTTGTGATTCTCTCCCTGAGAGTGCTCTTCTGAATTTCCTTCATTACTTTTATCTACTTAACATTTTTTGACAAAAACCATATCCACTGATCTGCAGCTAAAAGTTTGAAGCTGAATACTTACTGGGATCTGCTATTGGTCTATTGGGCTCATCTTCTGAAGTTGTTCTTAGTTGGTACTTATTCCTTTATCAACTCATTTTATAGTATTTTCATAACAGAATTATTTATTTTTGAAATTCCTGCAAGCTGTGGGAACAACTGCAGAAACTGGAGCCTAGAGTAGTGACCAAGGCATTTAGCTTCTTAATGAGTTATCTCTGCGGTAGACTCAACGTCATAGAATTTTACAGTTTTCCACCAACTGCAGTACATTTGCATTCAATAAGCGAGCACTCTTGCTACAGTCCACAGTCCTTCAGTCAAATGAAGAATATCTTTAAATAGTCGTGCTTTTAGTAAGCCAAAATAACTATAAGCCTTTTCCTCACCTCAGCCTAGGGAGCTCTGCTGACCACCTATTGATCAATATCCTAGAACAAAGCCCATCTCTACACTTAGTGGAAGAAGAACCTTCACACCTTGCAAAACTTTTTCATAAGGAACATCCCAGACCTGATTACCCATCTCTCAGACACCACCCTGCAGGGTACAGCAGCCTGTCAGAAGAATCCCTGGTTAGGGGTTTTGATGCTACACTGGACACCTATGGCAGAAGGCAAGGCAGAGAGGCAGCAGAAACAAATGTCACTCAGTCTTGAGTTGTGTCAGGCAAGCACAGCTCAGCAGAGAGCTGAATTTGTGACCAGCCTTTTGAGCTAGACACAAGGCAGTAGGTGTATCTTCACAAAAGTGCTATACAGAAGCAGTGGTAGGTTAGTGGCCTTCACATCTCCAGTGCTATGTAGAATGCCCAATTTTATTTATCAAAAAAACACTCCCAAACAATTAAGTCTCCTGATTTTTTTTGCTGAAAACCAGAAAAATTCTCATACAGTGGAGGAGGGGTGGGAGAAAGGATGGACTCTTACATGCTACCTTCCTCTGCAGTAGATGACTCAACTCAGCATGACACACGATATTTAACGCATGGTGAAAAGACAGTAATCTAACGCTGCATAAACAATGACTGTGGTAATTCTTAAAGGCTGCACTTATTTTTAAAGAAAAAGACTGTTTTCATTTTAATGCGTGTAGACAGAGTAGTTTCTACTTAAAGTAAAAGCACTGCATAATTACTTCTGTTATCAATCTTGAAGAGAAAACATAGGATGGAGCCTTTTAAGGGGCTTCTTTGGTAGACCAGCTAATTCTTAGAAATTCAAGGACAGCCAACAAAGGAAAAATGGAGCAGGAAAGATGAAGTAGCTGGAACGGAGAGGATCGCTCTGCTGAGGGAAGTGGGAAGTGAAGGTAAGAACACGTAAATCAGAACAGTGTCAGACAGATTCATATACAATCCCAGGGAGCACAGGGTGAGCCCAGGGAGCTTGAGCTACTGATGGAAGTGCTTTGAGCTAAACCAAAGCAGATGGGGAGCACACACAGCATCTTTTACAAGCAAGGAATGGCTGAGCAGGAACAACACCTAATACCACCTCTGTCGCCTTTGTAGTGAGTATTTGCACACTGCTTTAGGCTATGAAGATATACATTCTGCCCACTTGTCTGGAAGTTATTCTGCATGAGCTGGTATGAAAATTAACATTACAGAAATGCACCAACTGTCAGCATATTTCAAAACCAGAGGAAGGTACAAATTTTACAGCTCTATGGCCATCTTTTTTAATGAATCTCAAGGCTCTATTTCCAGGAAAAAAAAAGTGGGAAAAAGAAAAGGGAAAAAAAAAAAGCAAGAACCTCAAGTCTGTTTCTCAAACATAATATTTGAGAATCCTTTGGTAGAGAGGAGGTCAGAACAAAAAATGGATTCAAGTGTGGTAAAGAGGAGGCATACAGAAATCTCATTAAAGACAGCAGAAAGAGCACAGTAGGAGTCACACTCCATGTATGCTCCAGTCATGTAAACAGAAAGCCCTGCTAAAATACCTGAACAAGCTGCAGAGAATCATGTCCCTTAGTTGAAGGACAGCTGTGTCAGCCTTGCTGCTGAGCAGGGAGGCTTAATTCACCCTGGGGCCATGCGATGTTAGCCACAGTTTTACTCTGCTACTAGAGCTAGTATCTCTGCACGGTTCTGTGTTCAACTCCAAACTGAGCCTCAGCACACAATTACCCTGCATGTGTCCAAAAGCTGAAGAAAAGGTGCCACACAATGCTTCATCCCAGCCCACAGAAGGCATCTTACCTGCATGAGCATGTAATAGATGCCAGCCACACCATGGGCTGCCCCGACATATTGCTTCCTGTGCCACTGGTACAACAGAGGGCAGCGGTCTGTTTTACGCTCCTCCTTGGAAAAATTCTTCCCCGACTCAATGATGGCATCTATTACCTAAGAAAGAGAACACACTCCTTCCTTTTATCTCACTTTTATTTGAGGGATTTTGAGTTATCAGAACCAAAACTACACTAAAGAGTAAGCCGCAAAAAAAAAAAAAACTGATATGGCTAGGATATTCACATCATTTGAATATCATTTGACACAAATGAAGTCACTTGAGATTCGAATGTTGAGATGGAAATGGACTTTTCTTAAAAAAACTTAAAAATCACTTAGATTTGTGAGAATAAATGTTGAACAGTAAATATTTCCAATCACTTTTTCCAGGCCTGCCCCCTCTGGTTTTAGTACCTACATATCTTCCCCACAATGCATTCCCTGTCTTGTCATTTAAACACTTTTGCAATTCTACTGTGATGGCTAACATGACAACTTCTCCCCTTCAAATACTTTCTCACCCTCAAATACAGGCCTGCTTTTGTGTTACATCTACTTCTGCAGCTAATTATGAACCCTCCAAGCTTGGACTCTGTTTCAGTCCCAGAGGGCAGCAGGAAAGGACAGACAGAAGCAAAGGGATGGGACAGAGTTCTCATTTGCAGGTCCCTCTCTTCTCCTCTCCTTATTTCAGTTAACGAGAAGGAATGATTCCAGGTCAACTTCACTGCTGCTGTGGCACGAGAGAGTTAAAAGCATCCTTACCTCTTTGATAGCAGATTGAGGGACAGTGTCAGGACCAATTTCAGTATTCAGGTAGAGCAAGGCATAGAGGTAACCCGCTCTGCCATAAAGCAGTTCATCTGGCAGTTCAGCATCAGTGCTTATCACTGTTCTCTGGAGCTGCAGCAGCCTGCATGAGAAAAGAGAGGAAGACAGAAAGAGTAAAGAGGACCTTCTTTTAAGGCCAGACTGGACTGTGTATTGCACGTGCCACCAATCTCACCATAAACAGAAAGAGTTCTGAATTAAAAGCAAACCTTTGCATGAGTCTTGCCTCAGCAAACTTATGTTGGAATAGATTTTCTGATTTCTAATTTATTAATTGGCCCTAGATGACAAGCGCTGACTGCATCAAACTCCATTCTGTGTTTCCCAGAAATTCTCAGCACCTCAATAAAGGCAGATCAGCACAGCAATTCTCACCCCCATCCCTAAAGATGCCTTCCAGAGCTGCAGCCTCACCAGCTCCTTGCAGTCAGCCTCAGCCCAGCTGGCTGCCCGGGTACACACAGCAGCTCTCAGGCCTCCCCAGACAGAGAGGCAATTCTGACCCAGAGCTAACACTGCACCACGGGCACAGGCAGAGAATTTTCCTGCCAACCCTCTCTCCATCTCTTCCTGTCTTTTCTGAGGTAATATCCAATTAGATGAAACCATGCAGATGATCATCATTTAAACTGGGGGGGGGGGGGGGGGGGGGGGAGGAGGAGGAAGTTGATCTGGATTAAAACCAAATTCCATTTCCAAATCTCCCCAAACAGTCATTATTTGGCAGAAATGTTACCATTAACTGGTGCTGGAGCAAACACGCTGACTCAAGCACCTCATTTGCTCAGTCACTGCTTAGCATCAGAAAAGTCACTTACAAAAGAGCAAGCTGTATGTTATTAATCCTTCCTTGGAATTACTCTGTGGACTTGGAATTGTTTTCTTTTAAAATGGCTATGATTAACTTCCAATATTTTATTTGGACCACACAAAACTGGACAAAGCACGAAGTTAAAAGTACCATTATAGACTGCATTTTGACATCTGCAGTATCTCCACTCGGTGTTATGAACAGATTAGTAAACAAAAACAGAACAGCAGCAGCAACAATAACAAAAAACAACCCTCTATAATTTATAGTCCTTTTCCTAGAAATGACTTTCCAAGCAGAGGCTAGACTGCAAGATTTATTGATCCTAATCCCATTTTGCTACACTGCTGTTTCATGCCTTCAAGCAACACTGCCTTCCCAGCTGCATTCAAAATGACATGCTCAAGTTTACTGCCAGGTCTAAAAGCACAATAAACAAATAAATAAATAAATAAATAATAAAAATAGCAACCTATCACTCTTTTCAAACAAAAATATTCATTCAGAGATGGCAACAGAGATCTATCTCAGTACGATTCTGGATTAGAAAGAGACTGATTACATTTCCAAATATAAACCGGAATGAAGATGCTGATATGATGCAAATCTGCAAATTCCAGCAAAACAAAATGACTTTTATATGTAGGCTACTTAGAAAAGGAGTAAGATTGTTTTGCAAGTTAGCCTTCACATCCTCTCACCTAATTAGAGTCCTCACCTTCGACAGCCAGAAAATATACCCTCTTTGTTTTACTAAAGCTTTGTCAAAATCAAACACTGTGGTACATTAGAGTGTTCCCAGTTCTCTGCTGCACATGTTACTGACTCTAATGTACCCACAACTGAGACCCAGCCTTCCCAGGAAGCATCACACACTGCACACATGTGGCTGATGACAAGTGTTCTGCTTTACAACGAAGGCACAGCTTTTCCCCCTGTCAACCACTTACTTGGCAACACATTCTTTAGATTCATTGTCAATTTTCAGCTTGTGATAAACCACTGCACCCACTGCCAGGGGACCAGCATCGCCACAGAGGAAAGTGACTCTTCTGCCATTCAGATTGCGAAGGATTCTCTTCACGTAATCCAGAGATCGCTGCAAGTGGCTCTGTTTTTTTGTGACCCGGTACAGCTGCAGATATAAAAGGGCAATGCCTGGAATAATCACATAAAAAGAGAAAGATTCATTTACTTTTCTTTCCAAATACGTCCTGTTTTTGTCTTTATTGTCTGTGAAGCAGCAAGTCAAATGTGAGTAAGCATTTGGTAAATTTAAAGACACTAATTAAAGGTCCTAGTTTATGCAATATGAAAGCACCAGGTCTTCCATCTTGATCCTATTTAAGTTTGGATTACGACAAAAATCTGAAATTATCAGAATGAAACGCAATTTCACTGGACAACCATGGGCCAGCCATTTTGATCCCTGTTTTTATCTTTTCATTTGCATATTTTAATAAATACTGCAGTGAATGAGTTTGGAGAAAATATTTCCCCCATATATTTAAAAAGTCAGATCATGTATTTCCATTCAAAGACAATTCCACAGAATCTCAAAAAAAAAAAAAAAAAAAAAAAAATCTGAAATAGACGGAGGTGGCAATCCTTCTATAGGATGGAAAAATCCTGTTCTCATTAAACACTGCTACTTGCTCACGTGTTTTCTTGTTCCAGCTAGCAAGGGCTGTGTTTCTTTTAGCATATGACTCATTTTTAGCATGCTCTGATTTATCAGCCATAGCCTCAGCTGTCAGTCATGGAGAACACTGTTTGCAGGGAGCTGTTCTATAACGTCAGTGTGAAAATGCCCATTGCTTGAGATCCTGCACATCCACTTAGCAACCACTCATTTTTAGACCTTGAAATACATCTATCATTTAAGTCTGAGTTGTGTAAAACTTCCCCACCCGTCCACCCACGGCACCATCTGTATCAAAATATCAAGAAGAAAGGAAAGAAAATTTACACTTCCATAGCCAGAGTTAAGCCCAAGCACAGGCAAGGCCTAGAGATTTTCTCCACGCTGCTCCTCAACACAACACAAAGAAAAAAGAGGTGACACAAAAAAAGAGTAGCCACAGAGAATCCTCTACTTTTGCAAGATGAAGATGTCCAAACATAGAAATGAGAAACCAGTTATGTCCCTGTAAGTAGATCCTGTGTGCACTGAAGTCAAAGGAAATCAATACAGAAACTAGTGATTAAGCATCTAGAATGAAAAGAAATCAACTCCTACAAATGACTATGTTATCAGAGTACTTATGCAGATCCTGGGAGAATATTAGAAGCTCCTCCTGCGAATCACCTCTGGTAGTCACCAAAACGCTATTTAGCAAATACACAGTTTAAATTTCAGCCTTCTCACCAGTCCAGCCAGTATAGGCAGAGCAGTCATGTGGATCTGCTGTCTTTAGTCCTTCCTCCATTTGCTGCAAAAGGTCCTTGATTTTTGTCTGGATCCGTTTTGTGAACTGAGCACTAACCTGAAAATGCAGAAGAGGAAAGAATCTGAGAAGGGATAAATTGAAGAATGCAAGCCAACTGTTCCACTCTTTGGTCTGAAAAACAAACAAACATAATCCAATACACATGAGGGACACTATATACAGCAAACTGGTAATGACATGGTGCCACGACATAAGTATGCCTGGTTTAGTGCATTCTGGTTCCATATTAGACTAAGTTATTAATATCTACACGACCTGAAGTCGTATGAAATACCGACACAGTGACAGTAACTAATTATTATGTATTGGTTTGCATATTTCAGGTTCTTAATGCAGTAAACAAAGCTTCTCAGAGCTAGATAGAAAGCCAATAAAAGGAAAAAGCCTGACGTGCTCCTGCTGCCCCTCCACGGGCCAATATCCTGTTCATGGCCCCGTACCAGCATCATGCAGTGTGTGAGCACAGAGAACTGAATCTCCAAACTCTGTGTACTAGCTGCTTGCTCTCAAATCTCCAAACACCTGTAAAACATGCCTCCTCTCTTTCACTTCCTGCTCCTTCCTCTCCCCCAAATCCTACCTGTTGGCATGCTTTAGCGAGAAAGGAGGCTGTTCAATGCAGTATCAGTGAACTGCTGCGTGACAACTACCTAGACCAATGAACTACATGCAAAGATAGCAAGTAACAGGAGTTTGGCAGCTTCCCCTAATGCATTTGCCCTTTGGCACCAAGTTGAACACACCTTTCATGTTATTGATTTCTTGTTTCTATTTTGACCAAATTAAAAGAAAAGAAAAAAAAGAAGGTTCACACAGAAAAAGTATAAAAATACAATTCAGGATATTTTATTTTGACCAGGATTTTTCTCTCATTAGGGGTAGTATATACCCAAAACACATTATTGGTTATTCCCTCAGGACTATGGACAGTGGAAATAGTCGATTAACTAAAATCCGCTGTCTTAGTAACTTTCATAGCAAAGGTCATTTATGAAGTCATTCACAGAACCAGTTTTACATTTTCTATGGGAACTTCAGATAAAAAAATGTTCTATAAAGAGTACCAATTAAAAATCAGCCTCTCTCATGAACATACATATGCATCAATTTCTAATAGATAAGTAAAATTTAATGTTTCCTTGTATAGTAAGTTACCAACAATGGGGCTAGAGAAGAAGAAACACAATTTCTCCCTTCTCTTCCAATGTTATTGAAAAAGCTTTATCATCACCAGATAACTGCATCATTATAATAAAACAGAGATGTACTTAAACTTTATGCCACCCAAATATTTCCTGGACATGCTTTTTCCATCACTATAGAAATCTTCAAGAATATGGCATTTGTCATCCATGTCTTTGTCATCTTGGAAGAGCTAAAAGAGAAATGCTCCAGGAACTTGAAACTCAGCAGAGTTTCCTCACTTTCCAAATGCAAGGGTCACAATGTGATGGCCACCATCCAGAAAACTGGCATTAGGCAATCTGGCCACTTGTCAGCTTACACTCAGAAACGCGACACATTTTTGAATAGTGCTTGAACTCTTTATTCTAGCTTATTCTAGATATTCTATTCTTGCTTCCCCAACCTGCTCCCAAATAACTGCTGGAAAAAAGCAGATTGGTGAAGGCATAGCTTAATATTGAAAACACATTTATGGTTCTCCACTAGAGAAGGTGAAATTAGCTGATTAGGAAGGCAAGTTCTTGCTTGATTAAAACACATACCAAACAGGAGAGGGCTGAAGTGGCTGAATACCACCATATGACTGATGTTCAAAATATACCACATTTTGTACCCCTGTTTAGACTGTAACTTCAAACAAAAATCGGTGAATTCAAACATCCACTCTACAGGTTCCCAAATCAGAAAAGTAACAGAATTTATACAAGTTTTCTGAGACAATCAGAAGCTTCCAGGGTCAAGAGCTTGAATCCATTTTATAACTGAGGAGAAGAAGGAAGTCATATTACTATTTCATGTCACACACATTACCACTAATCTCTCCTAGGAATGTGCTAACACCAGCTCACCTTGGCCTTCAATGACTAGAAGTAGCAACAAAACACTATAAGCATCTCAATCTACTCTTTGGCCTTAGCCTAGTATCCTTTAAACATGAAATCATAGTGCACACCCTGTCCTTTAACAAGTTTAGTAGAGTGTTAACAAAAAGGCAACCCTCTCCCGAGGGCAGGGCTCCCATCCTCCAAGTGACAGATAGGCCAGAGTGGAGGCACATGGCAACACAGTGGGAGGAAATCAGCCCTGCTGCACCCAGGCTCCGCTGCCAGACCGAAGTAGTGAGCAAAGGCTTCACACTATCAAACTATCTGCCTACTGCATATCACAAGCCGACCGGTTAGCTGCTTGTTCTGACAACACACCTGCTGTTACCAAATCAGGATACCTTTTAGCAAGTACAGATCAAGTTATTTAGAAGACGGAGGGAAGGACTAGGACATGTAGACACCAGGGTTCTGTCTTGGAACCTCAGTCCCACAGAAAGAGAGGTAAAGTTACTCCCAAATACCTACTTCCCCTCCACTGCTTCATTTTTTTGGGGGTTCTGAAGCTTTAACAACACAGTGGTGTCACAATTATTTTGGCAAGATTCTGCTATAAACTTACATCAAATATTTACATGCACTAGAACAAATTAATTAAATAAATGAATGTTGAAAGGTGGGTTTATAAAATGTATAAGCCTCCTTCAAGGAATATTACAGCAGCATTACAGCTGAGCATGAAGCACACTAATTTGTGTCAAGTGCATATTTATTTTCATGAGAAGCATATTCATTTCATGAGGCTGATTCCAGCTGGCATCCAGTCTTCTATGCAGGTGATTCTTGTTATTGCCAGTCCTGTCAGAAAAAAGCAAAAGCCAAGAGGCCTGAATCTCTGATCTCTAATATCACATTTACTCTTGGTTCACAAAAGCCTGGGTCATAAAAGGGGATGGAGGATATCTGTTTAGAAGTAGGAATGGCTCTCTCATGCAATTCAAATGCTGCGTTGCTCCTGCGCTACTGGGGAAAAGAAATAAATACTGCCATCCCAACCACCACTCAGTTTTAGGTCAGCAAGACACAAAACCAGGTAACTAATCTCAGTAATATCCAATGCTTCAAGAAACCCCAGCCAGTCCCACCACATCATTTATTGCAACAAGAAAGGCTCATTACCACCATGAAAGAGAAGCAGTGCAGAAAAATATGAGTATGTTGTGTTTGCAAATTACATGTTTTGTGATTTATTTAATTGCATCATTTTTATTTTTCCAACTGCAGTGAGCTAGCGTGCACATTGGACAAACCTCTGTCATCCTCCAAAACCTTTTAAATTCAATGATATTATAAAGAATGAGTGTATGTAACACCATTTATCACCAATGACAAGATGCCCAGATTAGGGATTGCTAACAAGGACAACATATTTCCCCTATCCGCTTTCTTTCATTTGCAGACTTCCTAAAAGGACAACTTTTTAAAGAAAAAAAATAAATTCAGTACTAAATCAATCTCTTGAAAGAAATGCATATTTCTCTTTCAGTTGATATTACTACAAACTATCAGTATTAATTGAACTATTTCCTCATTACCATTCTATCCAGCTTTAAGGTTCTGATTTTACAACAAACCAGCACCAGGAGCAAGCTAGGCCACAAGCAGCTATTATTCATGTATTTTATGTCATGATTTTAGTTAGATAAAAATTTAAAAGAAGTCTTTAACTTAAAATCTCTGAGTTTTCAAGCAAGTCATCTACACTGAGTCCAGAAAATCCACTGATTACCTATGTTTAACAATGCAACTGAAACACTTCATGGTCTTTCTGTTGTGCTTGGAAGTAATCATTCGTTTGACACGCAAATAAGTTATTTCATTTGTTTGTTCCAGACATATTTAGATGCCAATGTGTTTTTCAAAAATACTCATCATTTATTTGCATCCAACCACTTCTCTGGTAAGTACCTTGCTCATCTCAAGAGAATGGAGACCTGAATTCAGATATCAGTCCTTTTTAACATCAGCTCCAAAACCAACATCTATTTTGCAATTAATACTGTTTTACCATTATGCTTTCCTATTTTACCTCCCTAGCTCTTCTGGAGACTGATGCTGTGTGCAAAACTAAACTGAATGAGGAAACAATTGACTAGGCAGAAGGAGCAAGCAGTTGATCTATGCAGCACTTTCTACCAAACAAGGAAAACACATTTTTATTTCATTTTAGCTCCAATCAGGTTAAGAGATTTTCAGAGAAAAGTGACTTTAATGTTGATGATGTGCAGAATATAAGACTTTTTCTTTTTTCCTGATGGTTTTCTGCCACAGTGTTCTGAAATTTTCTCTGTATTTCAGAGAGAATAAAGCTTGAGTTAGCACTGCACTAAGGACTGAAAAAAAAAAAATCAAATTTACATAGCAGATTAGAAAAGGAAAAACAACAGATACTGGTAAGGGAAAACAGAGAGGGGAAAAAAACCAACCCACAGCTCTACTGAAACATGAAATCCTAACCTTGCTGAAATCAATGGGAACATTGCCACTAACCCTAGGGGAGCCAGGGTTTCGCACACTAGGCTCTGGAGCATAGATTTACTGAAGCAGGAAAGCAGATGGGAAGGAATAGCAATAGAATTCAAAGTGCAAAATCCAACAGAATGAGTTGAAGCAGTGATCCACCTTTTCATACAGCAAAACTAGCAACACTTTTTTCCTTCCTAGATCAAAAGACTGTTATAGCATTGAAAGCACTTTTTTTTTTTTTTTTAAGAATAGCAGATATTAAGTATTCTCATCACTAAGCCATTTAACCAACTGACAACAACCCTCTGCTTCTACTTGATCAGGCCCTTCCAGAAATGAATGCCAGTTCAGTAAGAATATATACGTTATAAATGATTTGAAAGCATGAGGAAAAGGCTTTAAGCATCTGTATTACCCTATCTTAGATGAGATTAAAAAAAAAAACCACCAAAAAACAAAAACAGCTAGAAAATACAGCTAAGAAAGGACAAGTTTAAGTGCTTGAACCTAGCAATCCATTCAAGTTGCAGAAAGAAGTGTTTAAAGCACACTGGCAATAGGGTTGGGCTTCTAATACATCTGGCTGTATAAGAAGCTATTTGTCTTGTTGATAATGTTGCAACAAAAGAAAAGTCAACGATTTAGACCTTCATAAACAGTCACCAGAAAGCTTCAGCTTATTGATAAAAAAAAGAAACATGATTTACAAGTACAGAAGAACATTTTCTCATATTTTTGAAAACGGAGACTGAAAAACATGACGGCAGCAGGAAAAGCGCTCATCCTCCAGGGAACTTTGCATTTATGTGCTATTTCCTGGAATCTAAGAAAAATCAAAGTCCAGTGTTAGTAAAACTTAAATTTATTCACTGCACAAAGGCATCCACCTTAGTGTGGATATTTTCAGAAGGTCCTTAAAATTTAAAGAGAAAAAAAAGAAGAATGTATGCTAATGTGTTGTGGGATAGGGTAGCTGCATTTCTGGGTATTGCCACTTTTTGGGGAGAGATTTAAAGTGGGAAAAAACATTTACTGGCCTTGCAGCCTCTGGTGCAATAAGTGATATGATGCCCATTAATGAAGGTGATTGAAGAATCAGCCCCCGAAGAGACAGCGCTTGATTCTCTCAGTGAGATACCTGAAACATTCAGCTACTCAACCCAATAAATACAGAAAATACAGAGTTCAAGTCAATGAAGAATAAGGCAATGGAAAAGAACTTAAGACTTTTTTTGCATTCTTTATAATGATAGGAAGACTAAAAAGCCACTCAAAGGAATGATCCACATTAACAACATACCGAGAGAAATCCAAGAAAATGAGCACCATTAAATCACCCCAAAGCTATTCTAATTAAGTATTCCTTATCCCAATAAAGCAGTGGCCTTTGTCCTTTAAGCATGAAGAGCTTTCAAACAGGTTCCCTCCAAGGAGTGTTCTGCAAAATCTAATTAATACACTATGTACATTTTCAAAGACACACAGACTTTTACTAATACCCTTAAAAAATAAGTCAGAAAGGACAATTCTTTCTTAATAAGCTTTATAAGAAGTTACTATTTGGGCTTGCTGATGATTTACCATGAAGTTTGAATCGAGTTCAGTGCTGTCAAAGAGCATTGTGATTTCACAAATAATCCAGGCAATCTTAAATTAAGGATGGGGATATGCTCATTTGCTGATATCAGGTCTGGGCAACTATGCAGTTCTTGCATGGAAACACCATCTATGTAGCCCTGGATCATCAGGTAAGACTGCCTGTCTGTGGTTCACAAGTTGCATCAGGGCTGACAGCTTGACTGTGGCTTCCAAATCACACCTGACTATCCAACATGTTAAATCACACAGCTACAGGGAGTCAGAGGACATCGGGTAATTCAAGGTTGACAGTAATGGGCTTGTGGCCTGTCTCCTCTCCCTGAAGAACCTTCCCCTTTCTTTCCATTCCCAAGGAATCCATTACCCGTTGCGTAGCTCTCTGCTATAAAAAGGTTTCAAAAAATGGCTTCTGAATTGGGAAAACTTGCTACTCCTGCTTTAAGTGAGCACAGAACATAACACTGCTTAGAAGGATGAACGACTTTTTAGGTTCCCAACCTGCAGTGCCCTAGCCAGTGCCCTAAAAATGCCATGCTTAAGAGGTGAGTTTATAATTAGAGTCTCCCATAATGCTAGGGAAAACACCTAAAGAACATTTGCTTGGAAATATTATTACTTTCCCCAATAAACAGCAACTTAAAAAGTTTATTTCTTTTTTTTCATTAGCTAGGGAAGATGGTTTATTTTTTCCTCCTGAATTTATAGCCATCTATTCATTCCCCTGTCACCCTCACCATTTCCATTATGAAAAGCACTCCAACATGTGTAGGTTCTTCTTAAAACTAATGCCCACAACAAAAGGAAATGGCTTGCCGGGTATATACTTATTTAATTGAGAGATTCAATCATTTTTAAATAAAGACCACATTTTAAATCATAACTATGCCTTTTATTTATCTAGATTTTTTACTATTTGATGGATTATTATTTTCTGCTTTCTCAAACAAGTTACAGAAGAGATTTCAGATATTTTCAGAGCAAAGAAATCCAAGACAGGTAAGGTTTATTTCAGCTAAATGATCACAGCTCACCTGGATAACTGCAGCATTTACTGCACCTGCTTATACAAAGGCAAATTAGCAGGACAAGATCTTTATTGTTTTTCTTCTGTTCCCATATATTGTTTCCTGTGCTATATCTTATGCATACAGACACCCACTTGGATATGCAATGCTTTGCCCCAATTGTCTCACATTTCAGACGGTAACTCAAATTTTAGATGGCAATCGTGGCAGCTTATGAAATCAAATGGAGGAATTAATAATGCATTGCTTTCCATGACAACAGCAGAACCCTGTACCGTTTTAGTTGTCATTACGTGAGTCACACAGTTCTCACCATTCCACATAGTAGCAGATGGGAAGAAAAAAAATATGGAATGCACTGAGGGCTCCTGAAATCTGTCTTCATTTTTTAGATTTATGTTACTGTATAGAGTATTTTACAGAATCAACAGATTCTCAAACCTGTGTATTATTCTTTTATCTTCAGAGAGGTTTCAGCCAGGCAAGAACTTGTTTGACAGAACAGGAGCCTCTCAAGTGCAAAAATGAAAGAAATGAGGGTAATATTAGGCCTGATAACATGCAGATGATGCCAGCAACACAAATATGCACAGATATATTCATGTTCTAGCCCAGAATTATGTAAGGCAATTTTGAGTTTTCACCAATGCAGACACAAAAGACAATCTAAGCATAAATACACTTTCTTCAATGACAAATAGAGTTGGAAAAATTCAGAGAAAGCCTACTGAAAGTTGCTGTGGCTACACTGCTTTAATGGAGTACACAATAAGGCTTGCTTTTCTGGAAGAGCTTTGCTTCATACTCTGGAATTCAACAAAGCCCAGAAACCACCTCTTAACAAATACACAGCTAAAAAGGTGCTTAATTTTTTTTTTCTTTTTTAACGTATAAAGCTGCTTATCTAGTTGCCAACTGCTACGTTTTAAGAAATGCCAGCCACTGTTGATGATGGAAAAAAGTAGTATACACTATAAAACAGCATACACCTCTACCTCAGAGCAGAACACACCTTCCTAACACAAATCTAGGACTAGAAATTAATTGACCTAAGCTCTAGCACTTGTTCCAGTTCTATCACTGATTAGTGTCACTTAGTTCTGAATTTAGATTCCTTTAAGAATTAAATTTGACATAAGTCAGACAAACTATTCTGCAGTACAGTGCATAGTCTCCACTTT
This sequence comes from Eudromia elegans, assembly GCA_003342815.1. Lineage (NCBI taxonomy): Eukaryota > Metazoa > Chordata > Aves > Tinamiformes > Tinamidae > Eudromia > Eudromia elegans. The sequence continues at coordinate 966,748 of PTEX01000156.1, forward strand.
TTTTTTCATATGGGTAGAGCTTTTCCCGAAAACTGTTCTTGTTCTTCTGAAAGGCCAACATATTTTCTCACGCTAAATGAATAGGAACTGAAGGCATATTTAATAGATATAAAGGATAAGATCAAAACTAGGTATACCAGGTATATGATAAGTCACATTTGCCTACTTAAAGCTTTAGAATAAAGCATCTTGGTTAAGTTTTTCCTAATTTAACAACATACAGCTGAAGCTAGTCTGTCATCTCCCCTCTGCCTCATCATATTGGTGTCTTTTTATACACTGCACCAAAAATAAATAAACTACAATTATCTTTTACAAAAATTTACGTTTATGAAGAGAGACTACGCTACCAGTGATATTCATAAAAAATAAGTCAGGTTTTACTTCCAAATCTACCCTTTTTTTTTTTACCCTTTTCAAGTGCCAGATTCATCTTTTCACAGTAGCAATAAGCTGCAACAGTAAAATACCCATCCCACAAAGTATTTCTTTTCTTTTTTTTTTTTCAGATTCTGTTTAGCACCTAGCTTTATAAACTTCAGCCCAACTGTCAACTAATATTGTTTTACACATTGTTAGAATGAAGACATTATGCTGTTAGAAGAATTTTGCTCTTGCAGTTGGGCATTTCTGTCACTGTTCCACATTATAAATAAGATAATAACTTATCATCACAGGCAGAAAAATATAGGGCTGAAATTAAGGCTTTCCTTTATTTACCCAAGGATACAACCAAGTTAGAAAAGTTAGTTTTGCATCTAATGCATTTGTGCTTCTTGCAATGTCACCATGCAGTACTTTTCATCTAAAAGACAGTGATGCAGCACAGAGCAGTCCAGCATTCTTGAAAGACCATTCAAGGGCTGAAAATAGGACTGAAAACACAAAAGATCCACAATTAAAGTCAACCTGTGTGATAATGGAACACATTAGTTTCTGTGTTTAAAGCATAAGATGCATTTCAAGGAGTAGAACAGCCCTCCAAAACTATAAGGTGACAAGAACATAAACAGAACAGGCAATCGCGAGCAGTTTCTTCTTCTGATTAGCGCCACTAGACAGATCTGCTCATTTAAATCTTCTGCCAGGTGTGTCTCACAAGCCAGGCAATGCACACAGACTCTAAAAAGCCTCCCAGAAGTAGTTTTTGTGTGTATTTAAGTAAACACACCCCAATGTCACTACTGAACAGGATGGTCTAGCATCATGCAAAGCATGGCTGTTGCAACCACCTCTCCGAGGTGAAGTTCATCTTCCCTAAAAAGAGCATTAGCTGAAGCACTGCAGGGAAGGCGGGAGGGAGGGAGGGAGGGAGGGAGGACTGCACCTCTGCACACTTTCACTGGCAAAATTCAGATAAGTTTCGAGGAGCGCTACAGAAATACGGCAATAATTTCCAATGCAGCAGTACTACCTTCTGGCCTTGCTTTCACTTACGCTAATTAAACAAACAAACAAACCAAAAAAGCGGTTATCGCATTAGGTTCAAAACTATTTTTTTTCAAACACAGGCAGAATCCGCGTCGAGCTCCTTCCTGCACACACCCTCGCGCAGCGTTTCCTCTTGGGAGCACTCAAGCACCCTCTCCCTGTCCCACCACGACCATTTGGGCCGCGAAGCCACCGCCAGGGCCGCGCGGGCGGCTCCCTGAGGCAGCCCAGGCGGATCGCGCACGAGCGAGCGAGGCCCAGCGGAGATCGGCGGGTGCCGGGCCCGGGCAGCGCCCCGGCCGCGCGGCCTCCCCGCCGAGCCCGCGCAGGGCCCGCGCCGCGGCCGCCCGGCACTCACCTTCCCGTCAGCGCCGAAGGGAAAGGGCTCCTCCTGCGGGGCAAGGGACGCCCTGTCCCGCGGCGCCTCCGCACCGCTGGCGCCGAGCGCCGGGTAGTCCGGGAAGGGGTTGGCGAAGGCACGCTCCTCCATCTCCGCCTCGGCGCCCAGCTGCAGCCTCAGCCTCTTGGACATGCTCTCTCCCATGGCAGCCGCCCCCCGGCCCGCCTCCGCGCACGGCGAGCCGCTGGGGACACACTCCGCCCCGCGGCGCCGCCAACTACGGCAACGCGAGCGCCGCGGCCGCGAGCTGCCCGCTGGCCAGGGCCGCCGAGCGGCACATGCGGGCGGCGGGCGCCCTGCTCGCGGAGGCCCGGCTGGCTGGCACCGTGCGAGCCGCCGCCGCCGGCCTCCTCCTCATGGTCCCCCCGGGCGCGCTTCGCTCAGGCCGCCAGGCGGCTGCCGCCGGCCGCGCGCCGCGCGCCCGAGCGGGGCCCCCGCCGGCTCCCGCCGCCCGAGCCGCCGCGGCGGGCGGGCAGCGCCGCCCGGCTCATCTCAGAGTAGCAGCAGCAGCAGCACGACGGGGAAGGAGAGCCCCAGGAGCAGGCAGTAGGCGAGCAGCTCCTTCGCCCGTGTCATCCGCAGCCTCCCGCGAGCCGCGCGCATCCGAGCCGCGGCCCCAGTGCCCGCCCGACAGCGAGACAGGGAGGGACGAGGCGACAGCCCCCAACGGCTGCCCGCAGGGGAGGGACGTGGCGGCCGCCCCCAGCGCCCGCCCCGAAGCGGCGGACGGCTCGTCCCGCCCAACGGCCGCCTGGCGGGGGCGGGGCGGGCGCTAACGGCCGCCGGGAGGGGAGCGCGAGGCAGCGCAACGGCCGCCGTGAGGGGCGCTGGGGGCAGCCCAACGGCCGCCGTGAGGGGAGCGCGAGGCAGCGCAACAGCCGCCGTGAGGGGCGCTGGGGGCAGCCCAACGGCCGCCGTGAGGGGAGCGCGAGGCAGCGCAACGGCCGCCGTGAGGGGCGCAGGGGGCAGCGCCCAACGGCCCCTCTGCGGGCTGGCCGGGGGCGCCAACGGCCACCGTGAGGGGTGGTCGGGGGCGCCCCACGGCCGCATCCCGCCCTCAGCGGCCACAGCACCTTCCATCCTCCCGCTTTGCTCTATGTCTCCTCTATCCGAGCAGCCTGTGTGGCACTCAAAAAGCCTTCCGTAAGCCATTATTATTATTATTTTTAATACACGTCCCTGCAGGGTGTATGATGTCTTCCTTGAACAACAGTATGGTTATTACGAACAACACGTTGGCCTGATTTTGAGAAACTCCTGTCATATGCTGGGTGTCTTTTGCCCTCCACACACTATAAACACCCTGCAAAAACCCTACAATGCAACCCCCATAACGTGCCACATTTTGTAAGGATACAGAGGCAGAAAGGACAAAATCCTCATTATAACTATTCCATTAAGTATTTACTTTGAACGACGCCGTCACTTTTGATAGCACTTGTAAGCTAGCCAGGCAGTAAACTGCTAATTCAGATTCTGGATGCTGTGCAGACTTATCGATCCCCAGTTCTATGCACTGAGTAATTCGGTTGCTATCAAAATGCATATCCAGTGTTTAAGATTAAATATATGTGTGACCTGTCACAGCGTTGGCCTTAGTTTACAGGTACTTGTAGGCACAAATGCATGCTTAGAGCTGTGATTAAAAATGTGCCCCTTCTCTTGTGGCATGATAGGAATTTGGGGCGGTACCTCCTTTGCTTTATTTATTTTTACAAGTTTACCTGATGACTAAGCAAAAATGGAAAGTGTCTTCTCATACAAGAGATACCCCATGTGCTTGCTCATAGCTGCATACGTGCCATCAATTCCAACATTACACAGCTGTCCTATTCTGTAACTATTAAACGCCAAAACACAGTATCTTATTTATGGAAAGGCCTGTTTAGATACTGCTGCGGTGTAGCACTATTGACCTACCCAACTATTGACCTACGATTGACCTGCCCAACCTAAGAAATTCAGATGGATTTTTGTATCTCCAGTGTTACATGAAATTTATCTTCCATCTGAGGAGGTGTGGAAACTGCTCTTGCTTTCTTGAAATCCTTACTCTCATGAAAAGTGACTTTTCTCACACTGAATTCACAAAGAAATGCAACAGAAACTTAACGTAAGATTAAGAGATGAAAGAGCTTGTGCATTTTTTTTTCTGAAATAAATGCTAATATTATCATATATCATATAAAATATGCCACAATGTTGGTTCTCATTCATGGACTTCATATGCACACGTCTTTTCTCTTTGCTTGAAAAGTCTTTTGTGCTGTGCTCCTGAGCCTGAAAGGGGATATGCAAAACCTTTTACAGAATCTTTTGCCATTTACATCTTCCATGTAAATATTTTGCTAGGCAAACCTGTTTTCATCTGGAAGGCTCTTGGGGTCTCCTCCCTCTCAAACATGGCTCTTTTTTCTTATGCACCTGTGCTCCATGAAACTATTCTGTGAGGGATGAGAATGTAAAGGTCAAGTCATCCCAAGTGATATCTGCTCAGCTCCTCAAAAGACTTTGAGGGTTTGTTGAGCCGGTGATTTTTCTTTTTACTCTTTTTACTCTGATGCACGCACAGCTCCCACAGCCTGAATGGGGATCATGGAAGAGAAGGAGGGGAAAAGGCTAAACGAGGTGACAACCCTTAAGATAAGTTTTGAACAGGGTATCAGTTCAGATCCTTCCATCTCTAGGGGAAAGAGCAAGAGGCCCTGCCTGCTGCAATCATGTGTTTATGACCCATTGCACCCAGAATACATCTAAACGCTACTGAAAGCCGTGGCCTTTCACCTCTTGCTGGGCAGCCGTGTACCTCCTGCAGCCCTGGCGAACGTGCAGCCCTGCAGCAGGCTAGGCCTGGTAGAAACCTGCCCTTTCCCTTTTGGCTGTGTAGGTGCAATTGCATTGAACATTTAAGCAAGGCCTGATTCTTACTTCTGTATCAGTTTCTTCATGTAAATTGTGAAGAATCTCACTTAAAAGATTAAGGGGCTAATCCTTCTTTATACAGGAGGAATTCATAAAGCCCTTTCTTTTCCTTCTCCTGGCCTCTCCCTTCCTCTAATCCTCCTTATATTCTGCAATGTCAGATAATTATGCTCTGGATGGGGCCAATGCAATTTTTCTTTTTTCAGACAGTAAAATAATGTACCTGGTACCTTTTGGGCTAAAACTAAACTAAATGAGTTAAATAATCCATGCATAAGCCGTTGATCCTGTGGTTTCCCATGTATTTTGCTGTTTGACTTCTGGTGCGCTCAGTACATGATCATAGCTAGCAAGGCGGGAAGGAGCTTTGTATATGACAGAGACGATCCTCCCAGGGCTAGTACACAATACTCCTTCATGCACTGCCCCAGGAGAGCTGCATGATATTGGAGCTCGATGAGAGCGAGCAGCCCTCTGGGATGTCCAAACCCCCGGCAGTGATGAGTGTAATGCTTTCTCAAGCAACTGTGCTCATTCTTACCACATTTCTCCTTTATGTCTGCATGCAATGACTTCCAACACGTGCAAGCAAAACCCTGCCCATGTTTTGTTCGGTGGAGACAGGATGACGGTGGTGAGTACGTGACTTCAGTACCCCCAGTACCCTTGGGATTCAAGGGTCATACCTTTTTTCATCATAAAAAAGTACAATGTGTCACACAGACCTTTCTCTAGTCCTCCCCTCTTCAGACTACACTTGCCTAAGCTGCATGCTTGGTGCTTAGTAGAAAGCCTTCTCTTCTGGCAATAGTTAGACCTACAGCAGCATACAAGAACCTGCAATTCCCAATTTCTTTCTTCTCTTTCACATTGTTGAATGTTATATTCTTCAACGAAACTGTCTTTGAAGAACTATCTGGGCCTAATAAATTTTGGAGGACTGCTTCTTGTATCGATCAAGGTATTCAAAAATAAAATCTGGAAGATCAAGGCTTTGCATTTTAATTGCGTTTTATTTAGCAGACTTTGAACCAGTTTCTGCCCTATGTATAATAAATTCAACTTTATGTAGATTGTAACCCAATGCATGACAGAATGAGCTTGAGTAATATATTGCTTAGCTTATAGTAGCAACAGGTTTCTCTGGCTGCTGTAAATAACTGGTCTCTGTTATGTCTTGCTATTTGAGATCTCAAAGATTTCTGTGAGTCTGATATGACACTGTGCTATTCAGTTGACACATAAATGATTTAATAATAACTCCATCTAACACAGTTCTGTGTAGAAGTTGTTTTTATTGTCTGTTCTCATCTTTGATCCTGTAGCAGAAATAGCGTCACCAAGTCTCTTACACTTCAGTTGAGATGAATGCAATCTAATCAGTGCTAAGCAGGAGCAGCAGTCACTGCACTTCAGCCTGTTTTTAAAGAATGGATTTTGTCACAATTGAGCCTTTCAATTCCTTCTTCTCTTACTCCTAATGGTTCTTGATTTCACATCCTCAGGAAAACAGCTAACAATGAAATTGTCCAATGATGCCTGTAAATATTCCCATTCCTAGTTATGTTTATGATGAAATTAGAATCAGCTCAGTGTTATTAAAGCTTTCCCCTTAATAATCATTGGCTTAGCACTGGATTTTCAGAAGTGTTGACTCCAGCCATGACAAGGTTTGTAAGCACAGGGAGAGAACATCTCACTCAGTTTTAGGATACCTGTGGCTGGCCAGTATCTATTTAAAAAAAAAAAAAAAAAAGTGCTGGACAAGAGGATTACCTTTGTTGTAAACTGGATTTTCAAATTTCTGACTTAAAAATTGGTTCTAGTCATTACCTTGAGATAAAGATAGGTGAAAGACCTGAGCCCAAGACCTACTAGAAGCAATGGACTGGATGTTGTGATGCACCCAATCTCAGTCCTGTTCTTTCAGAGAGAGATTAGAGAGATTTGCATTTTGCAAAGCTGGCTCACAAGCTTACAGGTTTGGATCTATCTTCAGTGTTTTATGCCAGGACAGAGTGGGATAAAGTGGTGGAGATTTTTAGGGGAATAAACATGCAAAACACAAGCACTTCTAAGCAAAGCAGCTTCATAAATTTTGCAGGAGAAAGAACTACGGCAGTACAAGAAACAGAAGGGAACACAGGAATGATAAGAAGAAAAGACAGAAAAACAAGGACTAGTCAAAGTGTGGTCTCCTGCTAAGAGAAACATCTCACTGACTTCAAAAGATGCGGCTAGCTGACCTGTACCCTAACACTGAAAGTGCCGTTGTAGCTCAGCTAAGTCTTGCCCAAGATAGTAAAATCTAAACAATAATAGCAATGAAATGGCAAGAAAGTCACAGGCTGTTGTGACCATGTTGCAACACAGGCCATACAGTCACCATCTGTGACTATAGGTGGTCACCAGGCTTCCTCATCATTAATATTGGACTTAGAGGAAAGACAGGCAAATCTCTTGTCACTTTCCGACTGTAAGAAGGCTGGTCTGTTCCTGACAAGTTTGTCCAAGAGGATTTAGAAAAAAAAAAAAAAAAAAAAACCAAACCCCCCCCCACAAGAAGAAGAGCCCACTAAATCCTCAGGCAGTCAGTACTACTGTTTCTCCTATTAAAAAATTACTCTCCATGCCTAATCTGAAATTCCCTCATTGCAGTTCTGCAATTTCAGGCCACTGCTGCTCATCTTGCTCCCAGGATATGCAGAGAAGAGTTGACACTGCAATCCATGACTCTGCAGCTTTGCTAATGCATGAAAACTAGCACAGGTGCAGCAGCCTTGCACAGTGTGGATGTGTTCATCCAGCCATCTCTTTCTGCACTGTCCTCCACGTTTTTTGAAAGATATTTTGGATCTCTTGAGTAGGCACTTGCTGTTTATTGCATGTCCAGCTAGCCATGCTACAGCTGCATTTGTTTCACATGCCTGTGTCCCTGGAGGGTTTTGAAGAAATCTCCCTTGCTGTTGGGAGTAAAAATGTTCACAGGTCGTGAATGCATTTAACTAGAAACCTGTACCAGGAGAGCAGCTAAGGTGAAAGAAAAGCCAAACCTACTTTTGTATCTCAGCTGATTGCCACTAATTGCTCTGAGAGCCCTCGGGACTACAGCATTTGTAGAAGCATAACAAGTCTCATTTTCTGCCATATGTTATGGACTTGTTCCTGCAAGGTGTATAGCGTTTTTCTCATGAGTATACAATTTCATGAACCTGAGTGAGAATTTCATGAACCTGAGTGAGAACCAATTTACTGAGACAAAGTTGGAGTGCTCACAAGATCCATATCTGTACCAGAGAGGTGAAATAAAGATTAAGGCCATATTTGCCACTTAAGAAAACATGGTTACGAGTTGCCAATGAGGAAATTAAGGTTAGAAATAATAGGTTTTTAACTGTGAGAGGAGTGGGGCTTGAGTTTTAGAGCAGACTTTCAGTAAGGATTTTTAGAAAGACCTCAATAAACAACCTGAAAAAAAATGGTGTCCTGTGGCTGTTGTGAACCAGTAAACCAAGATTTTTATGGTGCTGTGTCTAATGAAAGTTCAGGGATCTCTGGGGACATGAAAGAGTTTCTCTTTGCCCATTGACATGTTCTAGCAGCTGGTGTTTGAGAGCACAGGTTTTGCTGCCCTTAATAAGCTTCATGGTGCGGGAGGTGAATTGGCTAGTGAGATGGTTTTAGATAGTGTTTGCTGGGTTTCTGAGTCAGAGACCCTTGCAGCAGTTTTTCGAAGTCTAATTGTCCTGCAGATGTGCCGTTTACATGGGGACAGAGAGAGACATATAAACCTGCCTAAAATTCTTCCAGGGGAATGACAATCCAGATCACTGGGCTGACAAGCAAGGGAGTGTGAAGTCAGAAAAGGAAGGATGTAGGCTTCCCTTTGTATGACTGGGAGGAATTTTCTGTCTGAAGTGAATTATCCATTCAGACAGGTTCCTGACATGTTTTTATTTCCACATTCCTCTCCTGATATTTAACTGCACAAATATTTCTATTGCTCAGCACTGAGTTTCTAGGTCTAATGGTGAATGAGAAGAAAGCCAGCTGAAATACGAATGTGGTGCCCTCCTGGAAGACCTTTCAGATCTATCAGTCCAACATAAACCAGGCTATTAATAGTGCCATATTACATTTTTTTTCTAAACTGTACAGAGAATGGGGGTATATGGGCTCCCCTTTCTGCCTCAGGTATTCTGGCTTTGAGCAGCATTCTGGGTTGCAGAGTGAGGGAAGCAAGCTCTGTAGAGGTTATATCATTTATTTGATAAGAAGCTGTTGCAGGTTTCAGACCCACAAGCTTTTTAGCACAATGCTCCAACTTCTGCAAAAATGATAGATGCCAGGGTCTAGGGGGAAGGAAATGCCTGCAAAGCTATTGATCGTGGTTCACTATTTTAAGAAAAGGACAGCATGAGAGAAGCAAAATAAAGATAATGGGCTTAGTAAAGCAGACTTTGATAAATGCAGGGAATTTGTAAGTTGATTCCCTTGGGAAGATAGACTAAAGGATAAGGGAAGGCGGGAGAGGTGGCAATTACTGAAAAGAGCCTTATAACAGCAGGTTATTGTGCTGTGAAGGAGAAAGGAATCATTGTAAGAAATGGGAACAACTGCAGTAGAGGCTCTTTAAAGTCTCCAATATTAAAAAAAAAGAATTAATTAAAAATTAGGAAAAAGGACATGAGACTAAAGCCAAGTAGAAAAACGTTAGCCTAAATATGTAGGGTCAAACCCAGAAAGATTAAAGCACAATACAAATTACTGTTATGGGGATGTGAAAAAAAAATGTGAAAAGATTCTATGAATATTACAGGAGGAGAGAAAGGCAAAGTAAAATTCAGACCCATTCCTTAATAGTTAAGGACTGCAAACAATAAACAGTATCGAGAAGATAAAGTATTCAATGACACATTTGCTTTTGGCTGAACAGAAAGGTAAATTGTGAGCAAATGTCTCAAATAATTAAGCAATTTGTTTTTTTTTTAATTTATTTTAACAAGAGCTCAGATGCATGAGTTGTAATAGGGATAAGTGGGTTAGAAAATATTTAACATATTATTTAATGTATTGCATGTATTCAATGTTAGAGGGATATAGTGCAATATACCTTCAAATGCACAAGAAAAAGAAGCAATATCTGAACCATGAAAACTCACTGGTACGAGAAGGGGAGAAAGTTCTCTAAATTCTCTAAGAACTAGAAAAAAATCAGCAGAGGGCACAGGTTTTCAATAGAGGAAAAGAAAGGCTTGGAGAGGTAACAAGCAGTCAATCTTTCTCTGCCATTCTACACATGGCACACAGAAATACACAACTAAATTTTTAAAGATGATTTATAAATCCCTAGAGAATACTAAGGCAATAAAAAAAGGGTAGGTTACATCTGTCGAGAACAAATCATGTCATACTAACCTTGCTTCTTTTTTTTTGATGGGATAATTAATAGTGCAGATAAAGGACAAGCAGTCGATATATCTTCAATATAATAAGGCTTTAGATATGATCTCACCTCATATTCCTGTAAGAAAACATGAGAAATATTTACTTACCTAGAATCACAGTAAAGTGAGCACATACTTGAAGGTTTTGATGCTAAACTGGGGAGGCATTGAAGCTAGGGTTTTGCAGAAGTCATGTTTATACTCAACATTTTCCTTAACAACTTTAATCTTGAAACACACAAAGTTATAAAACAACACAAAGCTAAGAAGGACTAAATGCTCTGTGAGATCGACGATCAACATTCACAGCTATTCTGATAAATAGCATAGAGGGCCCAACTCCAACAAGGAGAAGTTCAATAAAATCAAATGGAAATGCATACCCTTCGGAAAGAGAAATTAAACAAGCGGTTATAAAATGGGGGATAAATAGATGTGATGACACTAATGGAGCTAAATGAAGTTGTTGTAATACAACACTATTATGAGAAAACCTCATGCTGTGTGGTACTAAATCAGAAGTGTTGTAGCTAACACGTGCAAGGTAATTGTTCTGTGCTTGTCCCTGGGATGCTGACACTGAACATGGTTTTGGCCACTACGCTATATGTTAAGTGTTGCCACTTAATGTTAAGTGGGGAAGAGTCCAGGGGATGGCGATCAAAAAGGTAGCAGATAAAGAAAATGTGTCCAGAAAACAAGACCTAAAGTCATGATTTGTGAAAAAAGATTGAGGGAAACAGTTTTGCTTAGTTTAGGAAAGAGAAGACTGTGGGGAAGATGTAATAATGATTTTCCAGTGTGCAAAAATCAGTTAAAGAGAAAGGTGGTAATTTGTTCTTAGAGACCATTGTAAATACATTATGAAGATCTCAATGAATTTTCATGGAGATGTTTGGGGTGAGATGTTAGGAAACATCTGTGGAGTAGTACCTAGGTTGCTAGGTAGAGGAGGACTGTTTATTGAAGGGTTTTAGAAAACAATTTTTAACAATTTTTAAGAAATGTATTCTTAAATACGAATTATCAGACATGATCTAGGTATAATAACTCTCAGTTAGAAGGAAGGAGTGTGTGATCCCAAGAGGGCCTTACCAGTCTTACATTTCAATTATTCTATTAAATAGAGAACAGAAACACAGTCGGCTTGATTGTTATTATCTTTGAAGATAATTTTCAGTTCTGAGCTTCAAATATACAGTGCTATTACAAGATCTCTTTTCTTCTAAACACGTTGAACAGACAATCACAAGTTAGAAAGGCATGTGATTAAATATTATTTTAAATAAAAAACTAACTTAAATTTGGGACCAGTTAAGGAATTAATGATATGTGGAGAATAAGATGGAATTGAAGAAATCTAGGAGGTCAGTAAAGAATTAAATAGAGTATATACAGTTATCTAGTAACATAGTGATTGACTGCCTACTGGAAAGATAGGGCACTGAACCTCTTGGAAAGCTGGGAACGTAAGACCAGAGCGTTGATACTTCGACTTCAGTCTCCTCCTATAAGAGACACTAAAGCTCCCCAAAATGAAGACTCTCTATACAAGGGCTGTTCCAGTGCTCAGGTCTCAAAAGCAGCAGTGGACATTGTTGATAACTATAGGAGACCGGTGCATTGATCAGAAAAGCTGTGGGATTTTGAGTGCCTGTTATATATAAGATATACTATTTAGAAAAGGAATAGAGCAGGATGGAAGGAAGAAACTGTTTTAAGGGAAGTTGGTCTTCTGATGAAAGCTTCAGAAGCAAAGGAAATTAAGTCTGAATGAATTCTAACTTTAATCTTCCAGCTATTCATCTGAAGTCATTATCCCTGCTGACCAGTGACCGCAAATGCCCTCTTTACCCTTTCGTACAAACACACACACACACACACTTTCACCTGTGCCTCAGAGGGGCTGCAATAGATAACGCACAGTAAAGGCCATCTGAGGAAGGTGGCAATCCGTGGCAGGTGGAATTTTTTAGTTCTCTGTTCTTTAATAGATCCCTGCTGTTACTCAGAAAGGAGCAAAAACATCATGGTTTTTTGTGTCTGAGACCTACAGAAGGCTTGAAATACCCGATCTGTACTATGACTGCTCTGTAGTTCACACTTGCTCAGGAGTTCCATATGCTGTGCTATGGAGGATGAAACAGAGCTAGACCCTGAGGTACAGCGACCTTAAGTCTTAAATGTGTCTGCTTGATTTTTTGCAAAGAGACTGAAGCAGCTATAAGGTCAGCATCTTTACTTTCTAATGCCTAAGGCTTTAAAGTGTCATTCAAGGCATTCATTTATTTTGTCTCTACTGGGAGCTTAGCAGGCTTTTTTTTTTTTTTGCTTAGAGGAAGGGACAGCAAAACTGTCTTCCTATAAGAAAAGAGACATTGTGTCTTAATTAGTCAAAGGAGAAAGACAGCTGATAAACTCTTCTGCTAGTAATGCCTCAGATCTCATTGACCAGCTAAAATAAAATAGGTAAGACCTAGAATATATAGTGCAATTTGTTTCCCTACAAAGAATGTATCCATTGTGTCCAGCTAAAACTTTGTATGTGATTCCCACTCTATTGCTCCATTAATGAATAATAAACAAGAGCAAAAATTAAGAACAAAACTTTGAAATCTGTGACTTCAAGCATCTCAATAGATAAAAGTTAATATGCAATGACACCTATTGACAAGGACACCTATTATTCCACAATGAGGAATAGATAGTTAAGTTCACCTTTTCCAGGAGACAGGCGGAGATTTAGTGAATACTCTCCAGAGATCTGCAAATCTTCCTTAAATCATGAGCTACTGAAATGAATGTTAAAGCAGATATCTAGTCTAAGAATACAGTCTAAAACAATGAAAGTGTCCTTATTTGTCTAATGATAAATTAAGCATTGTTTGCTGAATTTATTACAAATTTAACAGCAAATCCTGAAAAATTCAGTCTGGTATTTCAAAAAAAGGAAATAAATAGAAGTTTTAAATACCAGACTGAGTCTTCATCACCCATGATAAAAATTTGCACACAACGTGTAGTCCTTTTTTCACTGGGACTTAATTAAACAATTATTTGGATAAAAGTGAAAAAAGAAATTAGAAGGTAACTTGTGCTTTGTTAGCTACATAGTTGTTTTGGTTAAGTCTCATATACTAGATATTTTTATTTTGAAGTCTGCATAGACAATTCTGAATATAGGTACACATAAGGCCAGCTGAATGATAAAGAAATACCTTATATATATGGTTACTTTCCTGATTTGGTTCATACTAAAAATATTGTGAGAAAGAATTGGTAAGAATCAGAAATTTTAATGTATTCTGATGTAGTAAGATTTTTTTCAGTAGTTCTCTTTGCCTTAGGCTTTATCAGTTCAGCTTAGAGAATCAGAGATTTCTAAAGACTAAAATGGACCTTTGTGCAGTCGATTTTCCTAAGTAATGCAAACCTAAGAGCATCATCCTGCAATTTCTACATCTAGTGCGGAACTTCATTTTGAATTATAGCATATTTGAGAAAGACATCCTGTCCTGCTTTTCTCTCTCTTATCTAAGCAATTACCAGAGGAGCAGGTAAAGAAAGCCTTTTTTTTTGTGTGTGTGTGTGTGTTAAAATGCCCATTTTACACATATTATCTTGATGGTATTAATAAACTCCACACATTCATCCCACAGTAACCTCAACAAAGATATAAATGGGCATCCATACCATCTCCAGATCTTATTTTGTTTACTCCACAGAACTGGAGATTCACTTCTGCACTGTTTTGGTTCTGTTAGCAATATCAGTAATGTGGTATTTTCTGCCTACTGCCTCCTCATTTGTCAGTGTTGGTTTTTATTCTTGGTATCTGTGTTGAGTTTGCATTACTTAAATGACCTCTTTTTGTTCTTTTGCTCTGCCTGAGAAAAAGAAATACTTCCCTCTTTTCCAGTTGATCAAACCTTAGAAACCCACTGCCTCAGGTATTTTGAGTCTCTTGAGTTTAACCTTGTTTGTCAGGATTCCTGCCAAGTGCCTCAGGATGCAAAAGAATCACAGGCACATCATCTGAGAATAGATTTTATGTTCAAGCCCACACTAAATTGACTTACTGGTTTTATAGAGCACTAGGGAATACACATATTCAGTTCTTCCTTCAAGTCAGGAGTTCATAGGAATACAGGAGCAAAACTTAAGATTTAAATTTTAACAGACTTTTTGGATATGCTCTACTTGCCAAAAAAATTATTTATTTATTTATACTCAGTATTAAAGAGGATTCTGCCTAATATTTTCATTCTATGCTGAGTGACAACATAGTCATAGTCAGGATGATAAAAGACATCCGATCAGAACACATTTGTTTTTGCTGTTCAGCCTTGCTTTGTTCTGAGGATTTTCTAAGCAAAAGATGAGTGGACCTGAGTTTGCTTGCAAAACTCAACAGCACCACTCGGACATAGTTTTGGTCAGAAGCCATGCAATTTCATAGCGGTCCCTGCGGAACACTGTAAATGCCCTCTTTGCTGAGATTACTACCATTTGGATATATGGGATTAATTTTACATCATCAATATACCATTTGCAGCATAGACATCATGACAAACATCAGTGTGCAGGAGCTGTGCGCCTCCTATCCTAGCCTTCTGTAGGTGCAATTATACTAATCTAGTAATTCTCATTTGTCTTCAGTTGCATATATTCATATCATGGCATTAGCACTTAACTGTAGCATTTATATCTTTCAACCACAGTCATTTTATTATCCTTACCTTTCCAGATATGCTTAATATAGGGTGGTGTTAAGACGCCATGGGAGAACTAGGGCATTGGGAGTACCTGTGGTGAAGGGCAACTGGGAGAGCCATTGGTTTCCTGCTGTGGTATCAGCTCTTGGCAGAGCTGAGGATGTGAGATCCAGAGATAGAAAGTCTTCCGAGCAGATGAGCAAAGGGTACTGGAGACATGAGCCTGGCATCAGGAAGTGTTTATTGGAAGCTTAAAAGCACATGCGAGATCAAATTGAAAGTTTTGCAATAATGCCATTCCCTTGTCTATAGCATTCATGCCATGCCAAATACAGTCTAACACCATAGGAATCTATGTTTAGGAACATAGGATTCTGTATTTAAGCAACTCTGAATTCTTATAGCATTGAAAATGTTTAATGGCTTTCTTGACCCGTGTTGATACTTTCTGTGCTGGACATTTATGAAAACTTCAGCCTAGAAAAGAAGGTCACAGGGTGAAATACGGGACATGTACTTCACTCTTCACAAATTTGATCATTTTACATAATTAAAGCTCTACTTCTGTGAAAAGGTCAAATTTGATGAAAAATAAGAAGTCAGTTTAGCTCAAATAGGCCAGAATCAGCCCATCGGAAAGCAATCTCAGGTCTCCAGACTCCCACCAACAGTGCTGATTTATTCTAAGGAAGAAATTTATTTGTGCACAGTGAACCCTCTCAGCAGCGATGTGTTACTGAAGATCTATTCTAGATTTTGTGCTGCAGTGTTCTTAGGGACAGCTCTAAATCCCCAGCCATCTTTATGAAATATTAGGCGATCCACTAAGAGGGGCAGATGATTCTCCAACAGCCCCCAGTGCCTTGATTGTATCTGACAGGACTTCACAGCTCAGAGGATGTTACATCCTATCTAGCAGAGTGAATCAGTGCTGAAGCGCACAGCTTACTGCTCTAGCAAAAGAGCTTACTAAATCAAAATCAATATCTCTTGTGATATCCAGAAGCACAGTTCCCAAGGCAAGCCCACTTCAATGGCTCACTGCTCTCTTTTTCAGGGCTGTTAGAAGTGTGAGATGATTTTTGCCCATAAAATGCCTTCCGTCCTTTCCTTCTCCTCCTAAGTATCATTCCAAACATTTTTGTTGCAACTTTCAGCAGAAGTAGTAAACATTTCTGGATGACAAGGAAAGAGGAGAAAGAGGAAAGATACACCCAGAAAAGAAAAAGCTTAGAAAATTGTGGGCTTGAATGGACATCATGGGCAATTCTTACATAGCTTTATATAAAGCAGTCACCGTGTCTCCTGTTCCAATTAGTGTTCCTTTTTGACAAATCAAGGATAACCAATGTAGAATTAAATCACTTGGGAAGCAGAATAAATCACAATCATCTGCTTGCAGAGTTTTTCATTAAATTAAGCTATCATCAACTTTCCTTGGATAGATTTAAAAAAAAAAATCTCTTTCAAACCAAACGACCTTGAGGGGGCAACACAGCATCAGCATAACAAATTCAGTGGCTGACAAGAGAGAGACAGGTACAGACTTTAGTTATGAGATCTTCCTCCTCAGCAGGATGCAGTCCTTGTAGCTGCCTTGCTCTGTGTCAGATACTGCCTCACGAAGGGCTTATGGCTCCAATCACTACTCTGTGTTACTGTGAAAGAGTACCAGGACTGAGATAAGAGAGCTGGAAGACACATGAAGCCCAAGAGCTGGCAATGGTTTGCCGAGCTGAAGGAAAGGTAGGCAGAAAGTGCAGAATCCTGGATGGTGGAAAAGATGGTCATGGGCTAAATAGCAAATAATCAGAGGATGTAAAGGAGAAAGAAACCTATTAATTTTGGCTGGGAAAAGTTCTTTGCTGGTAACAGATGTGTGGTGAGGAAGGAACTGACTGAGTTGAGAGAAAGTAAAAGTCTGGATGGTTAGAGCTGACATGAGTGATACAAATTTAATAGTGCCAACCTGGCAGAGTTCAATACAGGGGAAAGTGAAGTTTCTCACACAAGACCATTTCCTTGCGTTGCTTCAGATATTTCTGAGGCCAAAAGATGTTGCAAGATGGAAAAAGAGTGGATTGATGCCTCCATTCCCAACTCAGATGTGGTCATTATGAGTATGTTTTGCTGTTGATCTTAATCATCACAGGAAGTTTTATTCTGTTAGCCACTGAGGCTAAAATCCTTCATGTTCAGATACAATCAGGTGTGGCAAGGTTCTGTGGTACTAAGGTCCCTCAGGACTGTCTTGTCAGATAAAAGGGTAGATATATCTCCATGATGATTAAATTCAACATTTTGATGTTGTCACCTTTTTCCTCTGAAGCTAGACAACCCATTTACCTACTCCACATAGGTCAAACAGTCATCAGAAGACAGCTTTCAGCTGATGCTAATTCACTGCCATGTACCACAAATTTAGAAATGTTTCCTATCTCCTTACCAATTTCATGTTTTTTTCCAGATCTCTTTATTACTTACATAGAAAACCAGAGAGAGAGAGAGAAAGAAATAGAAGCAGATGGAGGATTTAAAATAATAAAAAAGAGAGTGTTGTGTGGTTCCTATCTGGGTAAATACCCAGATAAACTGACCTCAATAAAGAGCTAAGCTGTTAAGAAGCTTATCTATTCTCATCTCTTACTATTGAACCTATATTTTTTCAGAATTAGCACTGGTTTCATTTTTTAAGGAGGCAGTTTGCTTCCTATGTGGGCTGCCTTTGCAATGCTACTGTGGGCAAGCAGAGCATAGTGTGTGTTTCACTGCATACTACAAAAAAAAATCATAGGCATTCTGAGGACTGTAAGCATCTACCTATCACCTCATGGACTAAAAGTCGGAAAGCAGGAGAGGAAAAAGGCAGGCTAGTCTATTGGACCAGATGACCTCTAGAGGTCCCTTCCAACATTAAGCATTCTATGATTGTATTTAAGATTCTGGAAACTTGATGAGACATCTATTGAATAGGAAATACACAACGCTTGGGTTAGCATTTTCCTGATAGCAAAATGCTTAGAAGAAAAAGGTAAGATTTTGCTCTGAATTATTCCTTTTTTAGAAGAAAAAGTGACGCTGGTGCTCTGAATTTTGCTGCATTTTGCTTCCTTTCATGGACATAGTCTTTGATACAATACCAAACTTTCTACATCAATGGCTCTGCAGTTTTGAAAGAGTCAGCAGATCAAAACCTACATGGGTTCATTCTCTCAAGTTCATTTAAAGCTCAAAAGTTTTAAACAGAGTCCATCAAGGATGGGAATTTCCCCTCAGGTATTCCTAGACAATCAACTGGTATAAATTAGCAATGTTGACTTCCACGCTGAGCCTATGAAGTCATAGGGAGCA
The DNA here is from genome assembly GCA_003342815.1 of Eudromia elegans. Classification (NCBI taxonomy): domain Eukaryota; kingdom Metazoa; phylum Chordata; class Aves; order Tinamiformes; family Tinamidae; genus Eudromia; species Eudromia elegans. Next base: position 985,014 of record PTEX01000156.1, read on the forward strand.
GCCCTGCTGTGGCAAATAACTAACACAGGAACACTTGATGGCAATCTAGGACCTTCAGTAGTCACATGGAGCTTTCTAGAAGGAGGGAATTGTGTAGATTTATGAGGTAGGGAGCTGCCCTTCTACAGTGCAAAGTGAATGTAAGCGGTCTTTGAAGTTTCTTGTATTGAAAGTCTCCCTTAAAGATGAGGAAACTCTTTGTAGGAGTCCAACAATCAATAGCTCTGTACCTCAAAGAAATGGAGGATGTGAAGGTTGCCTTGTGTGAGGCTGAGACAAAAGCATCAGTGAATGCTTTTCAGAAGGTGAAGGTAATGAACCTTGAGGTCCCTCTGTGCAAGCTTTCATCCATATCAACAGATGCACCCTTCTTCCTGCCAAGAAAGTTAAAGATAAAAATCCCATTGAGAGTAACTCTTTTGGTGTTCTAGTGCATCTTGTAATAATCTCCACACTTCCAACCCACAAAGGTCATATTCCATTCTGACAATGCTACTTCCAACACTGTTAGCAAGCCATGAGTGAAGTTTCTGATATTTCTAGTTACTTGCCTATAACTTTACAGGTCTAGTAGTCTTCTTGCATAGTTTTACATTTTTGTTTGAAACTGCTGAAGCTGGTAAAAATCACAACTAAACTAGTAAATAGGAAAAGCTATTGCTCATACCTAATTGACAATGATGCCTGTTTACACTAATTTTGTCACAGTCATAGTCATCCCCATAGAAGCCTAGATATGTTGGGACTTCATCATCATAGAGCCTTTAGAAATTCTGCATCCAAAGTTGACTAAGGAATACAGGTTATATGTATAGCCTAATGATACTAAATCACTCACAACTACATCAGACCACAAATATCTATAAAATAAAATCATAAATCAGCTCGAGTTTAGGCAGGAGCAGAAATAAGCTCCATCCATGAACAGATTATTTAGTGACTGTGTTTAGGTGAGTTCTGAGACTTCAGGAGTGTGGAATCAGAGATTAAACTATACAACCATTTTTCTAAAACAGCTTAGCAAAAGGTTATGAGCCTTAAATAGCTTATGAGATGTTAAACAAAAGTTTTTCATAAATGAATTAGGACTACATTTTAAAAGGAGTGGGAGTTCAATGATAATCTTTACTATGAGGCGGTTTAAGCTTCTAAGTGCATGAACACTTAGAAAAATTAGGTCATAAGCTATCTGATAATTTAAAGCACATTTTAAAATAGACATAGCTGTTTAGAAATCTATTTCTCTGACCTTTCATAAAGGGGTATGCACTACATTGTAAGATATTTTTGATACCCATAAATCTGAGAAGAAGTACGAAACTTTTTAATTTAGAAAAATAAATGCTCCTGTGGTTTTACTCTGGAGACTACCATTATCAAACATAGAACTGTCCTCAGCTTTTATAATAGGCACAAGTGCTTTTTGCTCTTATGAAAGTTAGGGCTATTAGTTGCCCCACTGCAGTCAGGCTTCTTGGGCAAGCTCTGGCTTGGGCCTCCATGGGAACCTCCAGTATTCCTCCCCATCCTTCTTTCCTTTGAGTGTATCCACAGAAAAAGATGGGGAGTGGCATCCACAGCACGACTGCACATAAAAAAAATGTGCCAGTATGAACAAGAGTAATGGTCCAAAGTGCCCCTCACTGCAACTGTGGTCTTGCACGCTCATTTTAAGAAGTGAGGAACAGCTTCATGGAGATTCTGTGGGACTGCTTGTAAAAGTGAAGCAAAGGCTCAGTTCTTCACAGACTCATCCAGAGAAATTCACTCTAGTGGAGAAGGCCAATGGGCCGTTAGTCATGTTTTAAAGACTTAAGTGGGACATAAATGATGCATAAGGTTTTTACTCAAGCTATATATACATATATAAATTTCAATAGCATTGTTAATGCTATTTGAAGTATTTATAGAAGTGCTTAGCATTCAGTTGTAAGTAAAAAAAGGGTATCTGTGCTTCAACCTACATCTGAAAGGGATATTTAGAACCTTTACTGCTGTTTTCCCCCAGGCCCTTCCCACGATACCTTCCACACAGAGACATGGAAAGTTTAATTACTGACTGTTTGTAAATGACTTTTTGAAGATGAAAAGCTTTTTCTTATTTTTTTTTCCATGCTAAACATGCAGATGATTATGAAGGTGGGATTTCTGACAGTTCCTTTGTTTTGCATGGTGCACTGAAGTGGTTTAGTGTGAGTCCACTTTGCTGCCAGATTCCCAGTGGCGAGTTTAGCGACTCCACTTTGCGAGTGCTCTTGGTGCTTTTTGTTATGCTAATGTCTCTCCCACGGGTTTACACTGCCAAAGACATCTGCTGGGGCAGGAGGAGCCCGAGCTCTGACACGGAGCCAGGCAACACCAGCAAACACCACTGTGGGCCAGGTGGAAAACCTTCCTCGATTGTAACATTGAAGTTCCTTGGGGTCTCCTTCACCACTCAAGTTGAATTAAGTCAACTTTCACATTCAGCAAGATCAGTTAATGCTATTTTTCCAGTAATCATGATGGACCTCATTTATTAAGTTACTAACCACTGTAGCACTTGATACCTAACAGAAGTAGGTTTATAAAACAGGCATATTGGCAGAAGCACCTTTTGGGGCGTCTGCATATGCCAGTGTGTTTATAGCTAAGACATGAAGTTGCCATAAGAAGATGCTCATGGCAGCCCATGGACTTGGTTTTAGCCATTGCTAGCTGGCTGACTGCTTGTGGCTTCATTTGTTCACCTTTTCCCAAGGATGAAAAAAATTCCCGTGTAAAAAGGCTCTAGAGCACGATGACAAAATATACCATTACGGCGAAGAGCAGAGTTGCTAAATAACTTTGTACTGAGAGCAACCAACATCATTTATAGAGTGAGCATTTTCTAAAGGACAAACTCCCCATAAAATGGAAAAAAAGATGGTTTTCCCAGAAAAAAACAAAAAGTAAATTCACAGCTGAGAAGCCTCTTTAGTCTAACCAACGTTAAAATATTTATTGTGGAGTAATATTGGAGAGACGATGTTTATACCAAATAAATAATTCTCTCTATTTTCCTTGAAATTATGTTATAAATTTTCACTACTTGTTAATCTTGCACTGATTTCTCACTGTGTGTGGTGGAGCTCTTGCTTTCTATATATTTATGTTTTAAACATAAATAGTGTCCCTATTATGTGTTTTGGAGCAGAAATCACAGCGAACATGAGAGAGAAAAAGCCATAAATTTGTTAAACTGATATAAAACACCAGTGACTCCATGGATGCAAAACAATCATGAAGGCACCACTGCTTTACACTCACTGGAGGGCTGAAAGAGCCTGGCAATAGGGAATAGCTCTTGGGGACCAGGCATGAACTGCCCAAGTCTTTCAAAGGTGGCTGGAGCCAAGTGTGATCTCATTATTATTAAAATATTGGCTGTGTTACGACACTCTGAAGGTCCACGTAGCAAAACATCCTCCCTCTCAGAGTGGCAAAAAGTAGGTGCTCAGGAAAAGCATGTGAGAAAGAGGGCATAGAGCCTCTTGGTGTAATTTGGTTTGCAACAAAATAATTTATTCATTTCCTGATAGCCCGTGGGTAATTTCTTGATGCTGATTTGTGTGAGAAAGCACAAATTAAGATTTTGCTTATGAAAGCAGTTTAAAATAGATGATGAAATACCAGCAGCCTTTCACTCCCCCCAAAGGTTCCTGAGCAGGGCATTTGAAATGATAACCCCAAACCTCAGAAACCCAGTGCTCAGGATGAAATGCTAGCTACAAACCAGTTTAACTCTCTTTTGAACTACTGCATTACCTACGTAAGCAGCTGACTGACTTCCAAAATAGAAAATTGTATCCTACAAGAGTATATGCATATGATCATGTCCTATCTGCTAGATAAGGCAACCACATATCCAGCATCTCTTTGCAGAAGTCGCGTCTGATAGAGAGGTCTTTTCCATGCCATATGTAACAGATGTAAAGGTCTGAGTACCTAAGAAACATCCTTCAGTAATGGGTGCAGATGGCTTTGTGCACTCCATGTTATGTAGTGCAGATTCAGTGCTAATGCCTATGGAATTAAATCAACCTTTCCTTAAAGCAGCTATTTAAAATGCTGCCCTCACTACAGCTGAAATCTTAGACATAGGCTCAAAAACATACCTTGAATTTCTTTTTCAAACTGTTTTTCCTTTGGCCTTTACTTCTCCTCTTGGCTTCCAGGCCTTCAGGAATTTTTTAAAATTCCTGAAGAGTTTCCCCTAACGCCACTTGCTACTTCATCATCCACCAGTACAGAAAACAAACACAAGAGAGCATCAGAAGAGTACAACCACCTAATCCTGTCCAAAGCAAGTCCAGAGAGTATTCATTTTTGGTATAAAACAAAAAAATAAAGTGTATAAAGATGCACAGTCAATAATTAAAATGCTATTTTATGTGTTAATATACTCAACAACAGTGACCAAATTTTGGTGCCAAAGGTTATTTTGGAGAAACTAATATGATTGCTTAAAAAGTGCTTGTAAAAAAGGACCTATTTCCTACATGAAGGACCTATTTCCTACATCATGCCTTACTGCTTGAGCCTAACAAACTCATGCTGTCACGGCTTTGAGTCCTCACAGACACCCACACTTACTTCAGTAACCTAACAGGTGGACTCATAGCTCCTGTGTCCATGTGAATTGCCTCTGATCTAGGCTCTGGAAAGTGCAGGGAATGGCTCAGGAGTACAGGAATCCCCCTCCCTCGACCTGCTGGAGACGCTCTTCTTAATGCATCCCAGGATCCCATTGGCCTTCTTGCCCTGAAGGGCACTGCTGCCTCATGGTTAACTTGTTGTCCACCATGACGCTCAGGTCCTTCTCTGTAGGGCTGCTCTCCAGATCCTGCCCCTCTACTCAGCCCTGGTGAGGCCATACCTGGAGTCCTGTGTGCAGTTCTGGGCTCCCCAGTGCAGGAGGGACGTGGAGCTGCTGGAGAGAGTCCAGTGCAGGGCTATGAGGATTATCAGCGGCCTGGAACATCTGCCCTATGAGCAAAGGCTGAGAGAGCTGGGCCTGTTCAGCCTGCAGAAGAGAATGCTGAGAGGGGACCTGATTGGTGTCTACCGATATATACCTTAAGAGAGGGAATCAGGAGGATGGGGTCGGACTCTTTTCAGTGGTGGCCAAGTGACAGGACTGGAGGAAATGGCCACAAAATGAAGCATTGAAAGTTCCACAGGAACTTAAGGAAAAATTTTCTAACAGTGAGGGTGACAGAGCCCTGGAACAGGCTGCCCAGAGAGGCTGTGGAGTCTCCTTCTCTGGAGATCTTCCAAACCCGCCTGGATGCCACCCTGTGCCCCATGCTCTGGGTGTCCCTGCTGGAGCAGGGGGGTTGGACTGAATGATCTCTAGAGGCCCCTTCCCACCTTAAGCATTCTCTGATTCTATGAAAATTTATTTGTCTGTTTACGAGTTGCTTCCAGCATCCTCATTGACAGCAAAGCACAAAATGTCCAGATTTCGTAAGCAAATCTCTATTGCATTCTGAACAGAGAAATGTCTGAAATAATTTTGTCTTAGAAAACCCCAGAGCACAATATACTAGTTTTTAAAACTGTTTGGAGGCATTATTTGCATTAGGCATTATTATGACTTTTTTTATAAACTTCCATTCGTTAAAAGCGGCCTGTATTTGTTCTGCAATATGTTGAATCTATGCTGGAGCCTTCTGATATGAAAAAGAAGGGAAGATGGCTCGGATTACTTTTTAAAATAGAACAAAGCCTCTTCCCACCAGTTGTTTAAAAATCACGAGGCAAAAAGTAGCCAGATCTCTAGACTGACTCAGCCTGTCTGCATTATTGCAAGTGTTTTTACAGTATTGCCTGCATAGTATGAGGACTTGCTTTTCTTGCAAGGTATAAAGAAAATAAATAGCTGAGCGTTGGGGAAAGGTTGTCATTCACACCCAGTTGCCCAGGAGCTTCTGAGGGCAGGAGGGTGTCACATTTGCTACTGCTGTGGGTGGTCACAGTCCTGTCCTTCAGTCCTGCTGCCCTGTCACATGTCTCTCACTTGCGCAGTCGTGTTGCAAACCCACTGGAGCTGAACCCCCAAAGAGGAAGATTAATTTTTCCATTGGATCAGTGAATCGACCTGTCTCTGCCGCAGCCTGTACTTAGGCTGGATTAAATGTAGCATGAACCCGTCCTCCAAACAGGCTGGAGAACAAATGGGCTGTGCAAACGGGCTTTTTCTGCTCTGCCTGCTGGGAGAGCGCGGGGTGAATCTGATTGTGATGGGACAAGACTGTATCCCTTTTGTTATGCCAACATAAATACTTCACCTATTTTAAAACCCTGTGTTTTCTGTGCTGAGTTTCTTTTCCAAGAGAGGGCACTCTTAGCTTTCCTTCCACTTGGCTCCACACCGAGGGCAGTTGCAGGCGCGGGATGTTCCCTAGGCGGCTGACCCGGGGTGCCTGCTCCTCGCGTGGCTCGCGCTGCCTCGCGAGCCCAATGCAAGCGCGCAGGAGACACTCCTGCTTTTGGTGGTTTGACACAGCTCCAGCGGCTGGACGGAAACGGCTAGATGAAGCCAGTGGCGACCCTTACTTGCTTTGGCTATTTAAAAGAGGGACGGTATGAACTTGGTTAAAGGAGACTGTCTATAGGAAGAGAATTGCTGTCTCCTACTGTGTCATTAATGCTCCTATCTGAGAGCAGCAACGTGCAGTAAAGTCCAGTGTAATTCACAAATCTGTGACCCCTCCCAAAAATAAAAATCACAGTATAAACCAGGCTGGATGGTACCAGATAAAGAATAAAAGCATTTGCTGTGTTATTTTTGTGCTAGTGGAGTTTCATAGTGCTGTAACTCACCCGAAAGCAGCAGTCGCTGGAGGTTAAACATCAACAAATAATGCTGGCTTTAAAAAGAAGGCTTTAAAGGGAAAGGTTTTCTGTGTTCAGAAGGTTGACCTTAAACTTCACACAGATGGTGCTCAGGAGAGAGAGCTCAATTCCTTGCAGAAGATTTAACGAACCTCCTGAGGTGCAGCCTCAGCTCCTCTCCCAGCTAAACATCCCTTTAACCCCTCCTCTTGTGAGCCCTTAACAAGGGCACCCTACCTCCCTCTCCTCCTGGATAGAAGGCCCAGCCACATCCCCCCCAGGCAGAAGGTGGATTCAATCAAGGGCTTTGATTTACAGGGCTTTAACCCATTAAACCCATTTAGGCCTGTCCTAGGCAGGTCATCTGACTAAGGCTGTGGGCTTTCTCAGAGTGTGTTATTTTTCTTATTGGCCACCTTGGAAATTTTTTATACCATCTTATCATCTATTCAGACCAGTTCCCTGGAGGCGCTCTCACTTGTCTCCCTCCCATTTCTGCCCCTGCTGAGTTTAGGAGCGCTCACAGGCAAGGCCAAGGCTCACTTAGGGCTGTTGAGAATAATGATGGAAGTTTGGGAAGAAATGTAATATTCCCCTGCTGTATTTATAATCTTCTCTTTCTCAACCAATCATACCCTGCCCACGCAGACAGGGAGGGATTAAACTGTGATTGTGCTTCCTTGGCTCTCTTATCCTTTTCTGTACCCTTTGCCACTTCCTCTATCTCAGTTATTTTAGGTTGGCAACACTGAGTTCAGTGGAATTCCTCACTGCTCAGTCTCCTCACAAACACGCATGTTTCTAAACCTATGTTACTCTTTATTTCAAGGTCCTCTTCTCCAGTGCTCGGTCTGGGATTTATCCCTACCAGTGTTTCCACCTCTATGAGGTAAGGATAGGGATACTGCTGGACCTCTGTTTTCCTATGCAGGAAATACATAGAGTAGCAGTTTTCTGTCTCATAAAGATTACTTCTGAAGCTGCAAGCTGCTTTGTTATCTTCATAGGGGAGGTATATGAAAGTATAACATATATTGTGATTTCCTTCTCAAGTTTACGGTATTAACTAACATAGAGTCTCTACAAGCCAACTGCTGATCACCAAGGTGCGAAAAAAGACTTGCCCCAAACCAGCCAAGCTTTATTCAATGACTTTTATTAAAATAAAAATATCATGCATTAATACGCATTAGACATTTCCGAGAACCAGTAATATGAAGATTAAGACTATGCCATTTCTGCATAAAATAAGTTGAGCTGGTAAAGCATGCACCTACGTATTGGAAGGAACTGGATGGAAAGATGAAAATGAGAAAGGTGCTGTAGTGGCTTTTTCCTGTGTACAAAGTTCATCTATAAAGACAAAAAAGATTTTATTTACTAATCACAATACCAGGGATTTATCCAGACTGAATGTGTACTGACAGTTCCAGCTCCTTTCTCTCTGCTGTGTTGTTAGCCCAATGTATTTTGCTTCTAGAGGACAGAGAAGAGAGAGAAGTGTTCCTTCCCTCCCAAACACTTCAGAGAAATCTCCACTGCAGTTAGGACCCTGTAGTTCCTTTCATCTTTGTCTGCATGAATCCCACCGGTTAGGTTATTAAACAGCAATACTCAGAGCCCACTTGGGCTTCACTTGCCCGGCCTTGCCAGCAGCATTTCTCTTGTTAGCATAGTACAACTGTTCTTCCACACGTCTCTCCTACATTGCATTGAAGTTAGAAGCTCATAGCTCTCCTATGCATTCCCTTGTACTCCTTTGCTTTTAGTGGTACAATCTAAGTATTTCATGCGTGTGACTGCAGTGGCAATCTTCCTGTTTTGCTTTTCCTTGTCAAGGATTTGCACAATTTGCAATTACACAATTCACAAATGACCAAAGAATGGCCTAGGAACGCAAATGTCACATGGGTCTGAGCTTGAGGGATTGCATTGACTGTGCTTCTGTGGTCGTCACAAAACTGAAGCAAGACCTGTCGTGCGTGTCAGAGGAGCAGCTTTTATTAGTGCCCTGATAAACGGCACCTGAGCGTTCACAGTGCACTTCCCAAGGTCCGAATTGTTGGCTGTTCGACAGCTCACACTAAGAAACCCCAGCACGGAGTGCACGGAGAGAAATACCAAGAGTCCAGGAGAGAGGAACGGGTCCTGCTAGTACCTTCACTAAGCTCTGGATAAATCCCCAAGGTGACAACTTTTACTAAGACCAATGTCCACGAGTAAAGAACCCTTAACGCGAGTTCTTCTCTGGCTAAAACCCCTACAAGCAAGCCACTGTGATTTCTTCCCCCCCGCAAATGCAACAGTATATTACAATAAATGTTCTCCAAAAATTAAAAACAATTAAAAAGAATAATATACACCTCATTTTTATCGCTCAATATACAAACAATCTTTGATCAACAGTATAAACTATTAAAACATACAAAAGTCAAGAGTTTCTTATTGTACAAATAGTGCTTTCAAAGGTGAGTAACTTTAGAATGCTGCAAGGGTACCGTCTGTATCTATGCATATATTGCTTGACAGTTTATTAAAACCAAGACATTATTCCTTATACTCAGAAAGCAGCTTAAAGTGGGCAGTGGATCCATAGGATCTCCGATTATTGCGAGGGATTTTCAAAATCACTCAACGTTAGCCTTACTTTATGCTCTCAATGAAATCTAACTAAACTTTCTATGAATTTCAAGGGAAGTGATGTTAGGAATACAAGGTTAGGAAGGAACCATCCAGGTATGTGAACCAAATCTCTTCTCATTGTAAGTAGCTATGAATGCATACTTACTTCTTGCAATCCCTTTCTTAAAATACCAGGTTAACATGGATGGTGGTTGAGAAACCACGCTCTTCAGTTAAATCGTGAGAGACCAGGAGGCTGATCTGGATAAATTCCAGAGCGACTGGAAACAACGTACCGTATCAGCTACACAGGAACAACACTCCACAAGTCCAACCACGAGGTTCACAGCTATGGTTTTGATTTTTTATTTTGCACCTTATTCGTCAGAAAACACAGTGCTTCAAGGAGAGAGCTACAGAGAGACCATAGAGGCCGAGCAGCCTCGTGTCCACACATCTCCACCTCTGACAAGGCTTAGCAAGCAGGAGGATGAGGGGGAACACGAAGGCCTTTACCTTGGCTGACCATGTTGGAAGTAAGGAGGAATGTGGGTTTTGCCAGCAAGGTCCCCCATTCTTTTTTTCTTTTTTTTCTTTTTCCCCCCCAGAAACCCTTTTCTCTGGTGCTACCAAGGATTCCCTTGACTGCCAGCTGAGGTACAGCCTAAAATCTCTGCATTTCTCTCCCTGCCGCGTTCAGCTCCCATGCAAGAGGATGACGGACTCGTAGGCGGCACCACTTAGCGGCGTGAACGAACCACAGGTTTCGGGCGCCCAGGCCCCCTCTGGAAATCCACAGTGTGGAAAGCAGGCAGAGCACGTGGCGGGAGGCAAAGCCGGGCGCGAAGGGGTCGGGACTGCAGCTCCCCCACGCAGTTCAAGTAATTCGTAACCAGAAGCGTCATCATCTTGCAGTCTCGCTGCCTGCCTCCGCACTTGCTCAGTTAAGAAGCACTTACCGAATCACGGGTCATCTTCACAGCTTTTTGTATTTTTCCTGAGGCTGAGCCCAAATAGAATGCTTTTTCTTTTTTTTTTTTTCTTTTTTTTTTTTTTTTTTCCTTTTTAAAAACCATGTCCTTGTTTCGAGTATTTCATGAGCAGGGAATGAATCAAAAACGAAGGCTCCAGACGTAGCCCTGAAGAAATACCAGGTCCTGATTTTTGGTCTTGTTTTCAATGGAGGAGGCCTCATCTTCACTGTCAAGCCCCTCTGGCTTAACGGTGCTCTGGGCTGATCTCAAAGAAAAATCTATAGATCTATAGCTTTATCCTGTAAAAGGATGTGGTGGAAGTGGTGATCAATGCTGTTGCTTTAAAGCAAGAAAATAAGACATTACATCTTTGGTCCTAATGCAGCCCATTTAAAAAGCTACTTGAAGGTGTCTTTTTTTTTTTTCTTACATATAAACTTTTTTTCTAATAATTTATTATTTTTTTAAAGGCTCCTTAAAAAGTTCTCTGTCAGAATTGACAAACCAAACTTACAAAAGCGCAGCTAGAAAATGACATTCTGATATAAAAATTCAGATTAGTGGTGATAAAACATTACAAAGCACCCCTGCTAAGAGTTATACCCAGAGCTTGAAATTTCAATCGCTCTACCTTTTTCATCGGGAGGAAGGCTTTGAGTGCACTTGCACACTTTGTCCCGATTCACGCGTTTTCTCACAAAGAAACGCCAGGGAAAAGGAAACCAGAGTGGCCGCAACTGCCCCTTGGGAGAGGCAGCAGCCTCCATGGGGCAGTTCAGCGGAGGATGTTGAACTCGAGCTGAAAAACGAGCCTTGTCAGGAAATGCAAAGGTTCTCGCGGGCACCCTGGAGCACCCTTAGGCACGCCGAGGGCCCCAGGCGCCAACCACCCATGCTCCTGCACCACAGTTCTCCTGGCCAGCTCCCGCTCTGCCCGGAGCCCTCATCCCGCTGCTGCCTGGCAGATGGATCAAGAGCCCCATGATGAATCTGCTCTGTGACGCAGCACATCTGCCAAGCCAACACCCTCTAGGGCAAAGGCAAACAACCTAGGGCCCAAATGAAGTAGAGCACATGGACCACAGGAAGACACCGCGGTAGCATGAAGCCTGTTGCCTATTTCCAAGTTCTTGGCAGTTACTGCAAATCTCTGAGCCTTGCATTATTATGACAACGAAAGCTCCCTGGTAGCTGCTACTCCAGTGATTAAGAGGTGTTAAGCACTCTAACTTACAGGCTGTATCATTTTGTCTTCCATGAGAAACACAGTGAAAATGAAAGGTTTAATTGCCTTTACTGGTAGGATTTAGCTTTTCAAAGTGCTATGGCCTGCTCCCCTTCCCTGCTTAGCTGTACTTTTAAGGATCAGCATTTTACACCCACAGCTCCAGTGAGACAGCTGCGGAGCTTCCAGCCTGTATCTGGATGATGGTTTATGAGAGACTGCAAGATGCAGCCTGCTCGTTTTGCTCATCTTCGTGGAAACCCAACTTTCCTGCCCCAAACAGCTGGAAGTCCATGCAGCAACATGAGCCACAGTGGGGGAAACAGATCATTTCAGCTGCCTGTTGACTGATTTCTGCCATCAGAGGAAGCAATTTGGTACTTTGCTAATGGCTCTTGGCACCAGCCAGCACAGTCCCCATGCCTGCAGCAAGGGCTGTGCCGCTGCCCAGCTCCTGCACTCCCAGCACCGAGTCCCTGCCAAGATGCCAGTTTGCAAAACGGAGCTTGGAGGGTGCATATTCATGAGAGCTGTGTTGTATTGCTAATGCCATGAATCCGGAGTTGTCCTGGACCTCTGTGACAAGACCCTGCAGTTTCTGCACCCTCTCTCCTCTCTTTCTCAGCACAGTCCATTCAAAGCAGGACGATTTTTCAGTCTCAGTTTCTGTGTTTTTAAATGGGCCTCCCTGTTTCTACTAAACAGGGGTTACCGAACCCCTCATAAATTGCTGTAAAAAGGCAAGCCCGTTACTCTGTATTAGACAGTTCTCATGCTACATACTGCTGGTGACACATACTGCCACTCCCCAAGGCTTTTTTGATTGATTGTTTTAGATAACACATTCAAATAATAAAAGATATAAATAAATTATTTTGCATAACAGTGGTTTTGTAGGAAAACATTGCACACTATAATTTTCTACTGCTTTTCCTGGCAATGTAACAGATTTAGCAAACCAATAAATTTTCCATGTTTCCCATTAAAGTACATTTGGATCTTATAAACACCCTTATCTGGGGCAGTGCATGGGGAGAAGTGGTCAAATCTGCTCTCAGGGGTGAAGAGGGAATCTGCCATTAACTAGACGTGGGAACTAGATCCTAGCTGATGTTTGGAATATCAGTCGGGAGCAAAGTCAAGCGCTGCATCCTTCCCAAGGCTGTGACGGGACTCGGTCACCGCGACACAGGCGGATCAGGCAGGACAACCCTGGGGTTTTGGGCAACGACACCGCGCGACCCCAGGCCGCACACGCCATAAATGCATTTTACACTGCAGTCCTTTAAAAGCGGTCATTTCACCTGGCTGTTCTTTCCCACCAATCCTCAATAAATCTCTAAAAGCTAAGCCTTTTCTACGGAGCTCCTGTTCCATTCTGGACTCCAGATGCAACATGTAAGCGGACAAACATACTGCAATATTCAAACATCAACACAGCACAGAATTGACTTGTCCCTCAAAAAACACTAGGCATTCTCTGCTACCCTGTGACTTACACACGGTCCCTATAAAGGAGCAGAAGGCAGCCCTGTGCTACAGCGATCCAGCAATTGGCAGCAACTGCCTGGAGATCACAAAAGTGTAACCCTGATGTGCCCCTTTCCTGCGCCAAACATATGCAGAAAAAGGATTCCTGCCCTGAGCCGCTTTAAGAAGGGGAATGAAACTGCCTGGGTAGAGCTACCTGTGTTTCTTGCCCTCATAGAGTTTAATTTAGTATAGTTCTTTCAGACTGTCTGTATCACGAGTGCTCCAATTTGCCACCGTTTGCATTTCCTTGACATTTAATTAAGGTCTGTTAAATGTTATTCGACACTTCATTTTTCAGTTACGGCAACATCTACTAACACTTTTGTTAAAGAAAAAGGCATTTTTGACAACTCTACAGCTGCAGGATGGATCAGAAAAAAATGTCTCGCGTTTGACCATCAGAAAACAGACAAGTGAGCGCTTTATAAACATTTATAAAGGGCTTTGAGCTGAGTTCCTCCTGTCAGTTTTTAGCACTAGTGGTCAGAAGGGGATGTGTCTTGCCGTTCGGTCCTCGTGCTAGTTTCCCCCAGAGCAATCTGCTTCATACTTCTGTGAACAGAATCTCCCACACATCTCCCAGATGCTCGTTTCCTGCTCATGCCAGGAAGTGGTATAAGGAGATAATTTGTTAAAAAAAAATCCGATTGTTTGGAACAGCTATTTATGTTCCAAGACTTTTGAGAAACTCTTCTCAAGAGCATTTAATACAATCTTCTTTTTTCCCTTGTTGATGATCTGAGCACCACATAACAGACCAACAGTACATGCATCTGATCTTGTAAAAGACCCAAAAACACTCTTAGAAGCATTTATAAAAATACGCACTGTAGAAAGGAATTTGACTGTGCAATGTATACAGCTCCCAAGCTGGTCCCAGAATGGCTTCTTACACTGCTACCACTTGAAAATCAAAGGAATGCATCTGCTCTTTTTTTCTGCACAGGAAGATCCCACTCTCTTCCAACATGCATCCGAGTGCGGTGTATTACATGGAAAGGGAAAATTCTGTTATTACGTGGAAAGGGGCAAGAAAACCCCCAACTCATATTGTCAAATGTGCTTTGCAATTTCAGCCCACATGCTGGAGGGGAAAGATGTGCTGGCTGATGCACTGCAGTTGCCATTCGCTCTGTGCAGAGTCTGTTCTTGCAGCAGCCAGGTGCTTCACCAAGAGCCTGGCTTGCCTCGCTGCAAGAAGTAGTTCTCTATGGTCATGCTGAGGCTTCAATGTATTCACTTTTTGGTGCTGCTACCCTTAAATACTCCGGGTTTTCTGCTGCAGGAACTTTCAAAAGACCATTAGGTTTGCTTTCCTTCGGCAAGAAGTCCTGCTGATAGTCAGGATTGTCCAGGTTTATTTGGTGATTGCCTGCCTGGATCCAGTACGGAGAACTCTCGAAGACTGTCTTGCCCAGAGGAGACTGGTTGGTGTTGAGATACTCGGGGTTGTCCATGGCTGTGCTGTGGGAATTCTGGTAGCCCGAGTCCGTGGAGTTTCCCGAGACAGAGCAGTTGTTGTAGATTGGATTCTGGACCACTGCCACAGATGATTTCTTGGGCATCAACTGGTTTACGTATTCTGGAATTAAAAAAAAATAAAATTAATTAAAAAAAAGAGTGAATGAAAATGAAGACATAAAACTATTGTGGCTTCCTGCATGATTGATGCGTAGCTTAAACCAGGTACTTCTCACACACAGCTTCCCACAAATCTTCCTACCTCAGTCCCAGGATTCAGAGAGAGCCAAATGCAGTGACTTGGCACAAAGTGCCGAGCTCTGAGATGACTTTGACCATGAAACAGCTGGAGAGCTACTGCTGATTTTAGTGACATGCAGGTGGCTAAGTCCCACGTACTGCTCTGAAACTTCACCCCTCTCTTTCCAGCTATGTGGGTTTGGTTTGGTTTGGTTTTGTATGGACACAAGGCACTGCGAGTGTACAATCCAGCAGCAGCATCCTCAGTGACCCTGCCCTGCCTGCTGAAAGGGTGGAAAGCACTGGGGTTGCTTGCTTGCTATGGAAAGGAAAATGATTATATTCGAGCAAGAATGAATGGGTGGAAAAACAGGAGAAGTACTCACCTGGAGCAGGCAGGAAGCCATCGTCTATGCTGTCCTCCAAGAAAGCACCCGTTGGGTCTGAACTATACCTCTGGGCAAAGCTGTCTTCTCTCACCGGGTGTCCCTGCTAGGTTGGAAGCACAGGTTTGTAAAATTAGCTTTAAAGAGGGTGCTTTGTAGCAGCTGAGCCTCAAAAATGGCTCAGCAAAAGGGAAGGCGAGGTGCTTTGAAAGGAAAAGGATCTCCTTTCTTTCAGAAGTCGGCACACACTTACCCCATTTCTGTCGATACAGGTTGTGGCAGAATTGTTGCTGGTAGCACTCTTTTAAAAAGAGAGAAAGAGAAAAGACATGAGAAACAGTTTGTTCAAAAACTGCCTGGCCTGTGTTCATAGATAGAACGATTTGTACCAATGAACTCAGAAGCGGCGTGCGGGATGTTGAGGGGCTGTTGAAAAATCCCTGGTGTGGAACGAGATATTCATCTGCATCCACTATGTCTTCCATGTCTTCCTCTTCCATCAGGGTGCGATAAAACTTGGAATCCGTAGGGCTGGGCAAGTGCATCCTTTCATCTCCCTGTCAGACAAGCCACCATCAGAGAGGACTCTCATACATCTTTGAATTAAATCCCATCCAGCAAATCTGACCTTATATTATCAATACAAGATAAAAATTAACAGCAATATATTTCCTCAACTCATACTCGTGTTACTGGCTGTGAGCTTCATGAAATAGCTCTGTCACGATTTCACAGAGCACAGTCCTGCTCTGTTTCCCTTCACTATAAAGCCAAAGAAGACGTTCTAGATCTATTCCACAACTGCTCTTATCTTCCTCATTTGTTTCTTTTTCCACATCGAGTTTCAGCAAACACAAAAGGAAATAATCCTTCACTGGCAGTGAGATGAACAGTACAACAGATTTACTTCTCTAATTCTCTGATTTCTTTATGCCATTTTTTTCTGGATCTTTCCATGTTAAGGAAATGCCAGTATAGATGCCAGATTTCACTGCAGCACACAGAAATAATATATACAGGCAGAACAAATAATTCTGCTCGAACTGGTGGCACACTATGAGAACAGGCATATTTAATGCATACTGTGGGCCCATAATACCAGGCTTATTTCATGGGGCAGCTAAGCAATCGAGGAGAAACAGGTATTTTGACCAGTATATTTTTATGTGTGTCACCAATTGATTTAGGCACCATATGGAGTGCCCGTCGGCCACGTGCCCACCACTGAGCTGGGTACCTGTATAACAAGGTAGCGCGGAGGGTCTCGGGCCATTTTGGAGAACTCCGCTATGAGCTCGCGGAACTTGGGACGGCTGTCGGCGTCGATCATCCAGCCTGCGGGAGGGAAAGCGGGGCATGCACGGAGGTCATCTGGCGACCAAAGGCAGAGCTCAAGAAGAACGAGCGAACCGGGTCACGCGTGAAACGGAGAGAGCAGCTGACCGCCTAAGCGGCCACCGCACCAGTTAATTCACACCAGCCACTAGCTAGGGGCAACTTTAGCACTTGAAACAAATGCCCCGTTGGTCTGTGAGGAAGGTACTTCAACCCCATGGCTGGAGGAGCTCCAGGCTGGGGCTGTCCGCTCCCTTGAGGACCAACCTCAGCTTGGGCAGGCAGGCCCCACTAAACCATAAGGCACCAATCCTGACAGTAATTGGGGGGTGACCAGCCTGGATCAATCCACATTAAAACTGCTCTGGAAGAGCTCTCGAAGGAGGGGAAACAAGCTATTTTCAGCCAGCCTATGCCCATTGCCTGGAGCATCTGTGCCTTAACATGCTGCTTCATGAAGTCAATAGAGGTCTACAGCAAAAACTACACTTATATTTTTTTTTATTCCTTGTAATAGATGTCTCCTAAATTTCTAAAACAACAAACTGGGGACATTTGGAGAGATTAAATCTGTATTTTATTAGTAAATGCACTTTAACATGAGTAAATCTTACAGCTTAGTGTGGATCAATGATAGAAGAGGTTTCTAATACTGATACTGGCATTTCTACATGTGAGATTACTTAGAAAAGCCAGACTTGCTTGTATCAACTAGCAGAGGAGCTGATCTAGAGACCCTTGCGTTGAAAATTAAAAATAATAAAGATTAAGGTCATTGTGCTCAGCAGAACTCATAAGAAATGGTCAATAATACTGTAAAGGATAAAGCAAATACTATGCTATGTATTGCTTTATTAAAAATAAAAATAAATATTAAAAATAAAGCAATACTATGTTGTCTGAAATCTGCTTTAGACTGGATCTCATCAGTGTAAGTGTATTCTTGCCACACCAGCAATATGCTTACTTTTGCTAAATTCTTCCTTCTCCTTCTTAAATTCTTACCAATTAAAGAAATTCTTCTGACTTTTATACAGAGGTAGTGCCCACTAGTTCTCAATTGCAAATGTTTAAATAACATTGTTTAAAAAAAAGAAAACAAACAAACCAACCAGTAAAGACTAGCAGCGCAACAATCATGACCATTTCAACGTGTCCTCCCTGTTTATACAAACGACAGCTCCCAATCTCCACATCCTCCGGGCAAAGCAGGGCTGCTTCAGCAGGGACGGCAGCCATGGACTTGGGGTGACCAGGGTGGCCAAAGACATACAACCAAATCCCTGGGCAGAGGAAAGCATCAGCACCCAGACTCATGCACTCTGTTTCTAGGCAGTGATGAGGCCTGCATATCCCATCATGGGGCTGCCTCTCCTGCTACAGCAGCCCCCAGCAGCCAAGATGCCCCAGACCTACTGCCCTAGGGCTGGGCCATCACCCTGCATTGGGAACGCGGCATAGCGCTCTGCTGAAAAGATCTTTAAATGCCATCTAGTGGGCAAGGAGCATCCTCAGAGATGCCGAGGGGAACAGCAGCAGGGATGCTGGGCACTGGAAGCCAAATAATCACCCAGTACTGGAGCAGCTGCTAGAAGGGGAAAAAGGTATTGAGCTTTGGGGTGTCAAAGCCCTTCATTGTGCCTCATGACAGCCTCATTTGGTTTGAAACAGGTGTCAATATCAGTCAGCAGCATGAATACGAAACCCTGTTGTGACTCTTAGCTGGCTGAATTAGTGACTACTGCAATGAAATCCCGCACTGCTGATGGAAACACAAGGTGCTGGGACGGACTCCAGTGACATTGCTCTTCACATAACAATGTTTCCATGCAAGCGTTAAGAACACAGCATATATAAGTGCAACATAACCAAAGCAACTGTCCTTACTGGACTGCGCACAGGACATGCTTGACTCACATTTGACCATGATCATGTAGACATCGATGGTACAGATTGGGGGCTGAGGTAGACGCTCGCCCTTCTCCAAGACCGAGGAAATTTCACTAGCGGGAATCCCTTCGTACGGCTTGGACCCAAATGTCATGAGCTCCCAGACAGTCACACCTGCAAGGTGAAAGAGAGAGGCAGTGAGGAGATGATTCCAGGAGCTGGACCACAGACCATGTAGGAGCAAGAGCGCATCCTTCAGCAGCAAGGGTTTCTGAAGAGCCACCCAACTGCCAGGGCTTCAGAAAAGCATCTTCTGCCCTTCTTTTAGAGAGAGACAGATGAATAAAACAGGAAGAAATCATCATGGCATACTAAAGATTTTTAAATCTCAACTAATATTTTATGAGTTGAATATCCAACAAATTTCCCAAACTAACAGAAGGGAAATACGGGATGTCAAAGCGTGATGCCAACCTAGGAAGTGGTTTAAAAATGGAAGTTATTTTCTTGTTTAAAACACTCTCTCTGGAGAGAGCAGCAGCAGCTTTTGCAAGTTTTCCAAACCAGCTGCCTCCATGCCTTTTACTGACATACCACGTCCTCTGCAATGTAGCTGTTGTGACTCTCTGGTAGCTTAGGATACAAAACAGGATTTTGGACGCCAAGAAACATAAATGAATTATCGGGACCAAAAGCTGCATTTTGTCTAAAGAGACATGGGACTTCACCATGTGCACAAAATATTTTCCAGGAATATAAGACTGGAAACTATGGAGTAAGTTGCTCTGAAAAGTTTCTTTCTTACTGCTCTTTCTTTGAGATTGGCTTACGAACCATTGCCAGTGTAAAAGTAATTCCCTGAGGAGGTTATTGGTTTACTTCCCTTTTCATGGTGTCCTGTCAGGTACACTGTGATTGCACTCATCCTGCTGGCTCTCTGGTACTGAAGCATCAGCAGGGTAACAATCTGAGGTCAAAGCACTAACCACTGCAACAAGGTAAGTTTGTGTCCTCACCTAAAGCAGTGCCTCTGAGGAAAGAGTTACACTGACCGTCTGCATCAGCCAATGCTTTTAAACCTTCCCTCTGGTTATGGCGCTTCATTGGCAGTCCAGTTATCTCTATTTCACACTAAAAAGTGTCACCAAAAGCTCAGCAAACACAGCATAATCTCCTACTTGCAGCTCCTTTCAGGAAAGGGATCCAGGTGTCAATACATATTCTGCAAATCACCTTACACTTCACCGGCATTCATTTTCGTGGGAATTTTACTTTGTTAAATAGGTGGTTTGGGCCCATTATTACTGTTTAATCTTTCGATCTTCAGGTAATTGGGAGGAAAAAAGAGATTAAGCTGGATAGAGTCACCGGCAAATCCTGCAAATTTTCAAACCCACTCACAATAACTATGCTGTTAGACTCACCATAACTCCAGACATCACTTTGATGAGTGTAGATCCGGTGTAAAATTGACTCCAAAGCCATCCATTTAATAGGAACCTAAGAAGATTTACAAATAAATCATAAAACCCTTACCCCAAATTTATTAGCAGCATTTACCACAAGGTGGTGTTTAAAGCAATAGTTTGGTTGCAGAAGGAAAAAAAAGAAAAAAACCAAAAAACAGACCATAAAAACCCAACACGAGTATCTGAGAGAAAGAGCAGGCAACTTTCTAAGCCCTTTATTATTGTTTTCATTTCCTATGCTGAACCTGGGAACTTGTGCAATATTCAGCTTATTAGAAATATCCCTAATAGGTTAGTTTTGCAATATTTTTAACAGTTAAGTTACTTTTTTTTTTTTTTTTAATACGTCCTCCTATCATAACAAGACACAAACACAATCCCAGGCTGTATGACGAAGGCTCATTCGGGCTCATATGGTTTCCATTTATGGTCTCTGCAATATTCACAAGCCGCTTCTCTTTAATTTCTCAGCAGGACGCATTCCCTCCATCAGCACGTAGCACAACATGAAGGCGTGCTGAACCAAGTCTGACAGGTCTTTCTTCTGCTATAAATATGCAGCATTCCCTTTCTCTTCACAAACGGCACAACATTATTGGTGTTGGCTGCACTGGCAAACTCAGACAAGCTCTATTTTATGCCTCTTTTTTTTTTTTTTTTTTTTTAAATACTCCTGTTTTTTTCCCAGACATTCTGGGTGGGAATTTCAAAAGCACTCATTGCTCTCATTGCTCCGCTACCTCTGCTCCCACTGCAGTCCCACCGGCCCGACGCGGCTCCGGCTGAATTCAGAGGACTCCCACAGGCTTCAAAGGCAGCCAGCTGAGCCGGCAGCTGAGCCCTTTGAAAACCTCTCCGCAGCGCTCTCGTTCTTAAAGCGCAGCCTTGCGCGGATGCGCCGACACCTACGTCCCCAGGCGTGCTTGTCTTTCTCACCTTGCCTCCCTCGGCATGGTACTCTTTCTCATCGGCACCAAGCAGCTTGGCCAGCCCGAAGTCGGTGATTTTCACGTGCTGAGGCGTTTTGACGAGCACGTTCCTGGCGGCAAGGTCGCGGTGCACGAGGCGACGCTCTTCCAAGTAGTTCATTCCCTGCAACGGGACGGAGCCGGCGTTGGCATCTCGCTCGCTCTGTGTGACCGCGGGGCTGGGACACACAGGCGAGTTACCAAACGCGGGCTGCTCGGGGCTAACTGCACGTGTGCTGCCATAGACACGTGGCAGCCCGTGCCTCGATCAGGAAAACATAAGATACACGGAGAACCTAGGTTAGCTGTTTCAAATGACGCTCTGCTTCGTGTAGGGGGAGAACTCACACATGGAGAAGTCGGTGCCTGTGGGACTGTCCCCGCTGGAACTTTTTTTGCAGGCCCATATTTTGCGGGAGTATTTTGGCCTTAGTGGCTTGGGAGAAGAGTCTGAGCAAAAGGGAATCAACCATCCCCACCAGGGGTGGATCCCGCTGATCCCGCGCTTCGTTACAGTGCCTGCTGACTTCTAGCTGCCAAAATCAGGCAGCCCACTGTGGAGGTGATAAAAGGGAAGAAAATTTGCTTTTGTTTTCACGTTCTGCTGGAAAAGGCGAGTTCTACCAGTTCCCCCGCCCCGCTCCGACTCCCTTTGCCATTGCATACGTGCCCTTTCGATGCAGCTGCTGCTGCAGGAGGAACACGACTTCTCTCCAGAGCAACCGGTGGAGCTCCCGGACAGATAAAACGGTTAATTGTGCTGGTTGGACTTCCAAGGCATTAACTTGAGTTCATGCAACATCTGCACTTGTGACCATGGAGATTATTTTCCTTTCCCTCAACTCCGCTCTCTCTCACGTATGAAATCAAAAGGCTCTCTAAGTTTCCTGAAAGGTCCCTTTTAAAAACCACAATTATTCCCAGCTGATGGGTTGCTGCTGGCGGTGGCTTATTTGTTTGTACGTTTCTGAAGGCAAGAGTTAGCAAAAGAGCGCTGCTAGCCTACAAATTTAACAACAAGATGATCCCATTAGCCTGATGACAGAGCACTGGGGGGAATAGAGCGCTTCCAGCTTCCGCCCCCTTCCCGAGCCCACGGTTAACCTGGACCACCATCAGATCCTCCCTGAAGTTTCAGAGCAGAGCTTCACCCGTGCCCTGAGCTGTGCATGTTGCCAAAACAAACCTCCCAAACGAACTGGCACATGAGCATGCACTTAATTATATAAATATATCTTTAATGAGCTGAGCTTTGGAAATAAAACATTCCTGAGCTGCTGACAGAAAACGGACTATGTCAAAAAAAAAAAAAAAAAAAAGCACTTAATTTAGCCCCAGTAGAACCAAAAATTTCCTGCTAAACATGCAGATCTGCAGAGGCTTTTTAAGACTCAAAGCTGCTGAAAGGCAGAGTGTTGTCAGCTTCACATGAAGGTATTTAAGCCTCTGATAGCTAAAGCACTTGTGCACATGCATAACTGTACAGGGAAGACGCTGACCGGCCCGTGCAGAAGGTTCAGCAGATCTGTAACTGCGTGCAGGCCTGTGACTTAAACCATTGCTGCCTACTAAGTGTGAGGCTAATGCGCTCAAAGAGCTCCCTGGCAGCGTTTCTGCACGTGCAACGTATATGCTCTCTGCTGCAGTATTTTGACACGACTCTGCGCCCCAGTGAAAGATGATGTTTATAAACGGTACAAAGAAAAACTATTTAAAAGCCGTGAAAACAGCAACAAAAATAAGTTTCTCCGGGAACTCGTCTCCTGCTGGGTAGTTACCAGACACAATATATTTGCGACGATTCTCCCTCCCACTGTCAAAACGTACAGTTTTGAAGAGCTGAAAAAAAACCCAAAACAGTGGGGAGGCCCCTGGCTTCCCCACAGGGGCAGCCCTGGAGGCCTCGGTGGGAAAAGCCGCGTGCTTTGTGTAGGAGCGCGCCGAGGAGCCCCGTTGTGTGGAGTGCCACAAAGGCGACCGGCCAAGGCCACGCGGCCCCGGGCAGGCCGGGGGCCGCTGCGGGAGAACCTCAAACGGATGGGGAGAAATCAAAGGGCGGCCGACAATTGTGAATGGCAACATGTGGGGCCAGCGCACGGCAGGCGCGATGCCCCACGGCTGCGTTTTGCCACGTCAGTAACTCACCGTGGCCCTGGCGAGCTTGGTGTACTCGGCCTGGAGGGAGCGATAGGGCTCCAAGCGCAGGCTTGGCTTACAGACCAGCAGCACAGACACGAGCAGCACTGAAGGACCCAGGCTTGGCAGGCAGCGCGTCTCGTACAGTAAAGCTTATGCAATCTACGGCTGCTCTTCTCGCCTCGTTTGGCCATGCTCACAATGCCCAGACCAGTTCCAAACACAGAATGCTGCCGCTATTGCGACTGCAGCTCGAGCTCCTTCGCCACTCTCTCCTTTTGGCTCTCTGCTGAGTTCAGTGCAGAGCAGGCAACCAGTACCAGGTGTGATAATGCCTCTTTTATTTGGCATTATGACCACTACAATTAGATTACTGCACCAGTTCAGTGCATATAAATTGCAGAACAGCCTTAGGTAGCCCAAACATCGCTCGGTCCCAACCAGCCTGCAGAACGGAGCTGTTTCCGTGAGCAGTTTCAATTTCCAAGCCCCAGAGATTTCCGCCTGAAAAACTGGAGCTATTACTCTCAGAAACAAAACAGGGAGTATTTGACAATATCACTGTCTGTCCTGGGACACAGCCCAACGAAATTCACTGACGGAAGCAGCATTTTGGTATCAAATTGCCAAATTCTATTCCTTTCTCTGCCAGAGACTCATTTATTTCATTTTATTTTTGAATGCTTGGTCTGGACATAGACCTGCCAGCAAGAATACTCTGTGTAGGAACATTTTGAAGAGCTCAGGTCTTTATGGTTGCTTGAAAAGGATAAAAAAAAAAAAAATTAACGATTTCCTGCCACGTATAAAATATCTAGGAAGCCCAGGGCCTGGGGAGATACGAACAGCTGCACAGACAGGTAGCCAAATAAACACACTCCTTGTTAGGGGCTGCTTTAGACTTGCTGGAGAGCCAGGCGTCCAACCTACCTTTGCAATCTGCACACACCAGTTGAGGAGGTACTGGGAGCCAATGTTGTCCTTGTGCTCGCGGATGTAGTCGAGGAGGCAGCCGTACGGCATGAGCTGCGTGATGAGCTGCACGGTGGAGGTGAGGCAGATCCCCAGCAAGCGGCAGACATGGGGGTTGTCAACGCTGGCCATCACGTAAGCTTCCTGAGGAGCGCGAAGGACGAAAGAAAGCGATGTGAAACACCTTCTGCCCAGCAATGGAAACATCTGGAGGCAGCGTAAAATGAGCTTATCACCTAGCAGGTTGCTAGAATACTATATGCAAACAATGGGCCTCAGATCATGTGCAAAAGTGTTATTTCTCATTCAGCGGACAAAGTTTTTTCCACGCAGCGGAAGGTCCAGGCTTTGAACGTGGAGCATTGCTTCAGATTTCGGTGGAAGAGGACGTCTCCTATGTACGGTACGCCAAGACAATGTTTGACACAAATTTCTGAGGCAAAAAAAAACTTGAGACACCCAAAAGAAATTGCAAAGCTTAACATCAGTGGAAGCTGATGGCAGTTCAGCATTTTGAATGTGTAATTGCGCGGGCAACAAAGTCAGGGACATTTTGTGTCTTTTCCTCTCTAAGGCTTCTGTGAAGGTTATTACTGACCAAAAGGTCAAAAGTTGCCAGTTAGGATGAGACTGACAGAATTAAAAAACAAGGTCAAAGAAGCCACATTTCTTAAAAGCCAATCCAAATGGTTAAGAATTAGTTTCTTACAACAAGGAAGCTCATGTTTCGTAAGCTCTTTAGTCAATAGGAGTTTGGCATTTGCATTTGCATCGCCATCTGAGGAACTCTTCTTTCAAGTCTGGGTTCATCCTAGTTGCCTTAAGGCACCTATCAAAGGTACCCAAGGTACCTTTCTGTGATCCTTCTGCAGTTAAGGGGTTGGTGCAGTATCTTCCAGGCATAGCAAGTGCACCTCTAAACAGGGCCACAGTGAGAAAAAAGCCCCCCCCATTTCAGAATTTTTGCATGCAAAAACTACTCATAGAATTAAATTTGATGGCTGTATTTATACTGATATCCACTATCAAGTGCCAGCTCAAAGAATGATGGAGAAAAATCAGATTTGAAGGTCTTTCACTAACTTTGTGCCTGATGTAAATTCCTGATGCCTGATGAAAAATATTTCACTTCTAGTCATCTTTTAAAGCCACTTGATTGAAAATAAACACAAAAGGAAATAAATAGGATTTTTTTTTCTGTGCAATGAGATTTCAGGCCAGCATTTCAGCTCAGCATCTGGAGTGACACCTAACAACTAATCACGCCTTGACAATTCAGCATTAGGCTCGCAGCCCAAAGAAACGTAAAACAAAAGTCAAGACACTACTGTGCCACGGGAAGGGGGCAGGTCTGCGCTTTGTAAGAGCTTAAGAAAGAAAATACCACAGCACTTTGCTCATCCTCTAGAAAGCTTTCCACAGATGTCACATAGCTGTGCAGCTGGTAAGAACTATCATTAAATAAAGCCATTAAAGCAATGACGTTCAAGAAATAAACATCCCTGATTCTTAAGCAACACTTTCTGCCCCTGGTATTGCTGTTTTGACACACCAGCCCAAGCAAAACATGATGTAATACTAAGACACAGGGCTGCATCTCCAGAGGTGCTAACTCTGCTTTCAGCTTCCTTGCTTTAGAGCCTAGGGGAGGAAAGAAGCCTGTAGGCAGCTGGATTGAAGAACATCTCCAGCAGGACCATGTAAGGGCTCATCAGCCTCCTGCATCGTACGAACAGCTAATCGGAAAGCAATCCTCCGTCAGGGACAGCACTAATTCCATAGGTTACACTGAGAAAAGATAGAGCAAGAATGCAAGGTGCTAATAAGCTAGGTAGGTATTTCTGGCCATTATTTTTAGAGATTCTTTCAAGCCTAATTTGTGATGCTCAGTTGCAAGCAGAGATCAAAATAAGCTCATCTCCACAGTGGCTACAAAGCCGGGCAATTGTACTGATGAGCAGCCTCTGCTCCTCGCACTGCTTCCCATTGGGATCCAGACCAATCTTGTATTGATTTTGGCCGAGGGAAGGATCTGCAGCCTGGGAGCTGCTGGGATGTGCAGCCTGGGAGCCCCTGGCCGTGCGCTGTGCAGCCCGCGCGGCCGCTGCACGTCCCTCCTCGCGGCCCGAGACGTTGAAAACGGCCTTTGTTCCAGCTGTTTATCTTGGAGATCTCGGCGGTACGTTCCGACCTGCTCCAAGTATGCGCGGTATTCAGCAACAATCTTCTGCATTAGCCCTACCCTAGCGAAGCCCGAGAGCCCGCCTGGACTACACGGGCTGGAGCTGCCTGACTCGCTCTATAGCTCACGTGCCTCTCTAAGGCAAACGGCCTTTGCTGGATAGCAGGGCTGCTGAGGTTCCAGCAAGCCTCGGGAGTCGGTAGTGGGGTAAATGGGTTTTGAAAGGAGATTCCAGTATTCTCCCCCTGCAACTTCCTTCCCTGTTTCTTTAGGTTTCCTTTTCCTTTGAAACACAGAATGGATTTCAACAACCAAGTCATCTAACGCAAGAATAAACTGAAAATAGCAAGACCTTAAAACTCCTACTTCCACAGAGGGAAAAAAAAAATGTGGAGATGTATGATACAAGAAGTATTTTGATATCTCTGCAGAGCACACATGCGGACTCCATGCACCTCCTGCCCTGCCTTTGAATATCCTGCTCTGCTGAAGGCAGAATGCAATACTATAGACCTAATTAACCAGCCTTATTGAACAGCGCTTCAATGAACGTAATACAGTTAAGTCCAAAGCATCCTTTACGAAGCCTGTGTTACTCTTCTCACTACTTTACATCAGTTTCGGTTACCTTGTTCCTTTGCTGTTTGCATAAAGCTAGAAAATGAGGCACATTGAACACCAAAGCCCTGGATGAGTGTATGTGTATTCAAGGAAAACCTGGACCAGGTTGGGAAGCAAAACGTCTACATGTGTTACCTCCTAGAGAAAAATTACTTGGGTGGCATTTGCGAGTGTGCAGCTGGCTCCTAACTAAGCAACCTGTGAACTCAACAGACATGTTCATTTGGGAAGAGCAAGAAGAACTGCTGAAGATGTCACCTGTCTGGCACACCCTCCACGGCCTTGGGATGTCCTTGCATGGACCAGAGTGACCAGGTCTGAGGACTGAGCAGGACTCATACAAGCAGCATGTTTCATGTTGCTAAGGTCTGAATAAGACCACAGAAGTGCAAGAAGCTCCACTAGAGCTCTACTGAGCACTGGAGTGCAATGTTCTTTCCTCACAGATCAATATACATCATCAGTGGTTTGTGTTAAGACGGATCAAGATGCAATGGCACGATTTGGGTTTTTAGACGTTCCTGACTGTTTTCCAAGTCCAAGGAGTTTTGGATTTGGGATTCTGTCTCCTCTGTTGTAAATCTACATATTTTGAACCCTCGTGGAGGACATTAGCATACATATACAAATGCATGTGCACACGCACCTACATAGGTCAAGCACTGGCATGTGTACACAAGCAGGCTGAGCTCAGCCGTGACCCCAGCCTGATCCCTAAAGCAAGGGATGATTAGCTACAGTTAAGCTGATCCCAGAAGTCAACAGAGAAAACCTGAGAGTTTCCATCTCGCAGCCTCCCATGGCCATGTACAGCAATGCACCCATCACAGAGCGAGCTGCCTAGGGCCATGGCTGCAGGCAGCTCCTGGGAAGTGTCATGGGGTGCCAACACAAGCCAGCTCTTCTCAAGAACAGCTGATCTCTGCCCTCATGAAAGCAAATAAGGAATAGCATCCTGCAGCTTCTTTTCTCAATTTGGGGAGATTAAGAGGTATTTCCAAGGAGGAAAATAAAAATTCCTGCATCTCTCTCATACAGTCACATAATTTCTCATTATTCATGGCAGAGAAACCAGATAGCTTAGATTTAATCTTTTGATTTTATAATAAACTTAATGCTATGTAGCCAAGCAATTAGCTTAAGACAATCTGAAATGTTGGGATTGGAAAACCAGATATTGTTGTTGTTTCCATTCGTACTGCTGTAATGGCAGTGAACACCATAGCATAAGAAACATCAGAATAATGCAAGAAATCTTGGCTGAAAAAGTACAGTTCTGACCTATCCTTACATGCCGGTTCCTGCTTGCCAAGCACCAAATTCAATATTTGGGCTCTGAACAGGGAATTCACTGAAGAGAGAGACACTTCACAGTCAATCATGCAATGGCTGCAAAGCAACACAATACCTCTGTATGGAGAATTTGGTTTGGGGTGCTAAGTATTTCTTCCCAAAGTCATGAAATCTGTCCTGCTCTTTGAGAGGAAAACTCAGAGACCACTGAAAAACTTGGCAAAAAGAACCCAGAAACTTACATCAAGTATTTCCTTGTTGGCTTTGGGTGATGTAGCCTCTCTCAACTCTTTAATAGCGACAGGAATTTTAACCTTCTCCCCTTCTGGGATCCAAAGTCCCTATGAAAAAAGTACAAAGAGTTACTCAGGCTCATATCCAATGAGTTAATTCTCACAATCACATCTACATTTTACATTTTCTTAGTAGAACTAAATATTCTGAGCAACGGGAAGGCAAAGCAGACAACAAAAATAGTGCAAGTAATTTCACTATACATATATATTTAAAATCCACATTCATTACCTTATCTGTATAAATAGCCCAAATGACGTGCAGAAAGCAGCCTCTCTAGATGGAAATCTAACACTAAGCATTGTGGCAATTGCCACAATGAGCAAAACCTTGACAGTTCCAACTTATAAACTGAAAAGCTTTGGGATCTTCTCATAGGAAAAGAGATGGCAATGGCCCTGTACAAATTCTCCAGCCCTATATATATACAGTGACAGGTATATTTATGTCCAGCTGCTTTGATGTTTGGGTAGGAGGCAGAGGAAGCGCATGGCGCTACGAGGAGGCTCTGCTGAAGTACCCAGGAGTGCAGGTGCATGTTTCCAGAAGTCAGTGGGATTTGTGCCCATGCTGTTCTTTGCCACACTTGGAAAACTGCTGCATAATGCAGAGCTTTGTAATCAAAGGCAAGAAACTACAGTTGATATTTTGGTACCACTGGCCGAAAAAAAAAGACAGACTAGAAACGGAAGTTGAACAGGGGGAGCAGAGAAAGATGGGTCCTGGTGAAGAATAAAAGGATAAATAAAAAGGATAAAAACACAAAAAAGGGGGAACAAAACACAGTAGAACTACACAAATGAAAGCATACAGACTCTTTGCTACACTTCTGAGTCAGTTGGCTTGACTGAGGAAGAGTGATTAAGGACTATAGAAACAAGACCCAAAACCACAGAGAAAAACTGCTTAGCACTGATCTGACCAGAGTGCTTTTTTTCTCCCCTCATTTTCAAAGCAGTTTTTAAACAGAAATCTTTGTCCCATGCTCAGCACTATGGCTGTGGTAACACCTTATGTAAAGCTTCTCGTTTTATCACCATTTACTGATTCATACATCAAATAATGATAATTCACTAGTCCTCCTACCAGTTCAACATAGGCACACTGCAAAAGCTAACAGAAAACCTTACAACAGTGCTCTCGGCAACCAGCTTGTGCTTTGCTTGGGTGGATTCTGCACACAGGAGCAAGGAGGAGCGAGGGAAGGAAAACCCGGTGATCTTACCTTATAAACAGTGCCAAAAGCTCCAGAGCCTAAAACCTTGACCTTCTTAAATTCAGTTTCCTTTAAAATTCTCAGATGAGCCTGGTTCGGTGCCTCCCCGCTGGGCGTCAGAGGTTCCACAAGCTGGTGGAGACGGGGCAGAAGGAGACGTTAGAGGCGCAGGGAGCAAGGAGCTCCCGTGGTTGAAGCAATGCATAGTTTATCCCAGTCGCAGTTTATGTGAGGGCAGCTCCACTCCTGGCATACAACAATAAATACCTGGAGTGGCTCCAAATTTCCCTCCATAGCGTTACTGCAGAGGTAAAATCAATCACAAGCCAGCTCTGTGATCCCATTCCTCCCCATTTGTATACTGCAGAGTGAAATCCGGCATGGCCACCGGCATTTTGAAGGAAAATGAAGGACTGCTATTGTTCAAATAAAACTTAAACTTCAAAGCCTGAACACACATGCCACGAAGAACAGTGTAATTACCACAGATCCTAACTAAGATTAATTTTTTGAACTTGTGAATAAATTACAAAAATGTTTTAAATAATATGCAGGAATCACCTCCAACCTTTCAGGTTTGCTCTTGTCTAACTAGATGAAATTCCCATGGTACCGGAGGTGGCTCTTCCAGACCACAGGGATCACAAACAACAATTTAAACTCTGAGCACAAGTCTTCACGAAGGCAAAAAGGCAGTATTAAAACTTACTGCTGATGTTCTTAAAATTTGACCTACGCTCTACTGCAATATTTCACCTACTGCAAACAGCACTAATGCTCTCCAAATACAGGGCATTTTTGATATTTAAGTCAGCTTTTACCCTGATGGTTTTCTTCTACCCTTCCTCTGAGTAAGACCGTATCAGGCTAGATACAACTCGATGTTAAGTGTGCCAGTGACCGTTCTGTTGTAAGGAAATATCTTCATTTTGATGAGTACAACGGGTACAATATGAGCTGAGTGCAAACCAAATTCTGCTCTTATAACTATAAGCTATGGTACAATATTGTTAGGAAATGTACTGAAAAGCCAGGCAGCTGCAAGGCTTTTACCACCTGACTCTGCAAAGCCAGGGAGCACGGAAGGAAGCTGGACTGGGGCTTTGAGCAGAATGCTGAACACGATTTGCTAGTTATTTGCTACAGCTGAACTGCAAAAAGAGAAGGGGGCTCCTTTTGAATGAATGGCTTTCATGCAGGATAATGAATTTTGCCACTTCATATGTGAGGCACCCAGAGGGTGCTTGTGACACACATGAAATCTGTACTATGCAGAAAATGGGAAGCGATGTAGCTACCTCCCTCACGGTCAACAGGGCCAACCATTCACTTTGCAGTGGCCTAGAGGAAGGAGAGTGCTGCATCCTGGACAGTGATGCATAGGGGGAAGGACAGATTCTAATTAAACTTTCAGGTTATCCCTGCTTGGGCTGCACCTACTGAATTAATAAAAAAGGTTTCGACCATGATGGCTCAGCCCCAGCTTCGACAAGTAATAGGACTGCAGACTGAGACAGAGTGGCAGGAGAGAACTAAAAGCAGGATGACATTTGACAGCTCTGCAACCTTATGAGGGTGCTAAAAAAAACAAAAAACAAACAAAAACCCCCTCTATTCCTTTCATTGCTCTCCTTTCCCTCTCATTTTTTTCATCGATCAGGTGCAAAAGGGGGTACGATCTTCAAAATTGTTCTCCAGTAGCCTAAAAGCTTGGCTGGAGTGAGAAATGATTCAATACTGACAATATATAGCACAGAGCAGCAAATACAATATACCTCACCCTCAAGGCTTAGGGTTTTTTTTTTTCTAACCTGAGTAGACAATCTCAGTGGTTTTCATCAGGATTTAGCCC
Organism: Eudromia elegans; assembly: GCA_003342815.1. NCBI lineage: Eukaryota > Metazoa > Chordata > Aves > Tinamiformes > Tinamidae > Eudromia > Eudromia elegans. Next base: position 1,016,541 of record PTEX01000156.1, read on the forward strand.
TCCCAATCCCTTAAAGCTTTTGAAGATTATATCCATGGAGATCAGACTCCAGATTAAGCGAGAAGGTGTTATGTGCTACAACTGCCTCTTTTCTGACCAGCCCGGTAACCCCTGCTCAGCTGACCCAAGGACAGAGTGAGCTACAAAGCAGCTCCACGGAGCCTTGGCTTGCTGGTGCAAGGAGACCAAAAAGCATCGTCCTGAATAACGCGCCTGGCTCCAAGGGGCCATCCAGGGTGCTCTGGCTGTGAGAGGGTGCCCCAGGGTGCTTTGGCAGCGCTCACCTCCCTCTCCTGGAGCAGGCGGCGCAGGGTCCGCTTCCGCACGATGTGGCGCCGGCGCACGTAGAGGCCGATGCCCAAGCCGACCACGACGAGGCACAGGAGGCCTCCGACCACGCCAGCCGCGATGGAGGGGATCTTGGAGCTGCAGGACAGACGAGGGCACAGGCAGGGAAAAGAAAAAAGGTGAAGTGGAAGGTTAGAGAGAGAAAACCTATGCAAGTTGATCGAAGCATCAGATGTTGATCAAACACAGGACCTAGGCATCCAATTAAGCCTACGTGCAGTTCAGATACCTTGGGTATCCGTATTTTTAAGTTCTTTATCCAAAGGAATGTGATTTTTTTCGGCGTTTGGTGTATTCTTTTTGCTATTTCTTTTAAGTAAAGGTAACATCTTCTGTCTCTTAGGACTGCACTAATACATGTCTACCCTGACCTGAGCTGTGCCTGGCACTGCAGATTCCTCCTCCTCTGTTTAGCCACCTCCTCCTTCCCCTGCGTATTGCTTCTGCACAGTTTGTACATACTACTTCTGTGCCATTGTCCTGTGCTTGTAAGGTTGTCTTTAATAATCAAGGAACTTCTGTTTCTTTTAAAAATTGCTCCTGTGGCCATGTGGCAGGAATTGAGCACTGCAGAGAAGGGCCTGCTAATATATCAAGGTAATCAATAGAAGTTCATGTAGAAACCTCCTAGCATCACCATCCTCATCTTAGGATTTCTCTTCTGGCAGTCAGTATTGATTTTTGCTGCATATCCTGCCTCTACGAGTCTTTGCTCTTCCCTGAAACTCAAAACTGGAGCTGATCCTCATAGCAGAGACTTCCCACTCTGTGAAGGAATTTCTCCCCCCTGACCGACCCTGTCAATGTTGCCTCTATACATCTGCCGTGCAGAGCATCGCATACAAGCAGTGCATGGAAAGGAAGCTGACACCAAGAAGGTAGGAGCCATCAGCAAGGCTGGCATCTCATCATGATGAAGGGAACATGGTGCACGTATGGGTCATGATGTACTTCAAATAACTCATCCGCTAGTAGAAGGTATCTGAGGTCAGATAATGTATGAACATGTTACAGGTACAGATTGCTGCCTGATCGTTCATTACTGCCTGGCTCATTGCAAATTTAGGTGGAAATAAAAAAGGCTTTTTTCCAAGGGTGCCTTTTGGTCCCCATCACAACTTTTTATAAGCTACTAATCTCTTAAAAGATATTAATATTAAAAGTTACTTTTTAAAGCTATGCCTATGCTGAATTTGTCTTGCTACAGCATGACTTGGTGCATGAATTCATGCTACAGCATGAACTGCTGCCCCTTAGTGAGAGAAACTGTGGAGCTCATTTGTTGCATGGTCTCGAGCAAGCCATGAAGGTCAAACAAAGCAAAGGAAGACCTAGTGTGAGGAGTGAATGTACCTGTGTGCAGAGGAAGGGCTGGAGATGCATAGGTCACAGGGCTAGAAGAGACCCTCTGGGTCTCTGAGCTGAGGCTCCTGCAATGCAGGTAACTCTACCAATCCTAAACAACTCTCACTGCCTCTAGCCGATTACACTTTCTTTTTACCACTTCTTTTGCTCTCCAGTGACAGACCCCAGGTCTTACTTCCACCTTCCTTCATGACAAATGATTCTGAGTAACTTTTGGAGTCTTTCGCCATTAGGAACGTTTCTCAATTCTTTCGTCATTCGTATACGTCTGAGCCTGCACTAATCTGTCACTTCCCTATGCAGATTTGAAACCTTAACTTTAGGCCTAGCACAGGAAAGCAAACACACAGGCATTCTTTCCAATGCTGCCATTAACTCCAAAAGATGAAATACTCACCCATTTGGACAGCCTTCAAGACCTGGCCCTTTGCACCTGTAAAAACAAATGAATATTATCCACACGTTAGCTCTGGCACACACACTCCCATCACTCCAGCTAAGAGTGCTGCTGATGAAAAGTTTGTGTTTTAGAGCAGTCTGCGTATTAACATAGTTCTTTGTAACGATCTTACTTGCTATAAAATATCAATAGCCTTGTTCTGGAACATTTTACCTAGAGGCAGAGTTATGCAGCACACTCAGTAAAGAAAAAAAAGGAGTATTTTAAAACATCCTCCACAGCGGCCAGTGTCTCGCTCTGCACCTACACCTGTGTTGGCAGAGGTGCTCAGGGCTGTTTGCAGCTGAAGACAACAGCATCACCTCCTTGAAAGGAATTCCCTATCCAGGGGTAAGGGGCTATGAGGAAACGCATCGCTGTAGATAACCCCGCACAATCCTCCTTTCTTGGCTCAAAGATTTCAATTTCTGGACTTCCCATTGTGACAGAAAACCTTAGTAGCAGACACAGGTTTCTGCCAGGAAACAGGAATTGACAGTTCGCCCTTTGGCTACGGGCTTTTGATGCATGCTCCTGACATTTTGAATTCAGAAACTGAGAGCTTATATGACTGGTATTTGATTGAATCATGCCGCAGCCTTCAATGCTACAGTATGAGACTGAGCCAGAGAGCCAGGAATGCTTCTAGCAAGACACTCAGAGCCTCCACTAGAGTTTGAAAGGCCTTCCATCCATTCTGGCAGCCTGATGCAGAAAGCAATGCAGATGAAAACACAGTGAATGTGGGTATTTGCTGTTTGAAGGGGCCAAAGAGGCACCGTGCGCTCCCCACGCGCTGCTGGGCCAGGAGACGTACGCTCCTCGTGGGAATTGTGGTCTCTGCAGTGCCTACTGAGGAAGGAGGGCACTACAGAGGGAATTACATCACTCCTGAACGACAGAGTAGAGCAAAGAAGAAAAGTCGGCTTTGTGGTAACTGCTGCCTGCTCTGACTTAGAGAATTGATGCCTCATCCCCCAGCAGCTCCAGAGGAGGTCAAGCAAGGGCTAAGGAGCAAGCCTGTGCCAGGAACCGTGCTCCCAATTCCCTCTCGCCAAGAGCAGGAACCAGAAACATGTCAAAATGGCAGGTGGAGCTGGAGATTTCATCCCACAACTTGAACAAGGTCTGGGGGAGGAAGAGGGGAAGCTACTACTCATTTTAATTGTTTCTTTTTTGCTTGTTTGTTTTCCTTACTCTCATCTCCCCTCATGTATTTGCCTTGTTTCTGTGCCAACAGAGAGCTCCGAGACCCAGCATCTGGAAGGTCCTGCGGGTTCACTGGGCTCCCATGCAAGAATGCGCATCCTGGTGTCCTCAGCGCGCTGGAGGCTCCCGCGTCCCGGGCGCCCAGCTCTGCTGGCGTTTTCTTTCTGCCTACAGCTTGTTTTGTTTGCTCTGTTGAGTAACTAAGCACAAAGAGCCTACACATGTACGGCAGAACCACAGGGTTGCTCACGGTCACAGGAGGTGCATCTAACTTTGCAACAGGCCTTTCTCTTTGGACAGTTCATGGAAAATTCATCTAGGACCCAAGACCTCACCCTAACACACCTCTATATGAACTTCTATATGCTAATGCAGCAAAGTATACGTAGCTTCTTCCAATTAAGATGTGAACAGTGAAGGCCCCACAGGAACGCAGAATGTGACTGCAGCCCTTTAATGAACTCTTTTCCAAAAATTTTGCTCTGCCTTGCCGCTTAGTGATGGCAAACTCTCTATGTGCTTCCTAACAGCACAACTTTGTCCACGGAGATAGTATGTAGAGGCTGAGGAATACGCAACTGGCTGTTTTCCTAGGTTAGAAAGTGGAAGCTGAAGAAGAGGCATAGATTTCCATCAGTGTTTTTTTTTCAGATTTTTCCTACACAAATCCATCAATACAAAGCCTAGCAGGATAAAGTTAGAAGGTGTTTGGGAAGAAGATGATAGATCATCCAGTGCTTCTCATATCCCACGTGATTTTCTGATTCATTTCGCAAGTCAAAGAAGAAACAGAGTCCACGACAAATATCCATCTGAGACTAAATATAACTATCTTTCTTAATGCGGAATTCTAGGATGACACCTAACATAAGTAACCCAGGCTTTATAGAATCTAAACAATTGCCTTTTCCATTCCTGAATCGTTTTTCTTCTGCTGCTTACAGAAACTGAAATGAGAAATGTGACCTTGCAGTATAAACTGCCTCAAGATCTTATGGATATATTAGGCGAAATCTAACAGCGGTCGCAGTCTCTGAAATATTTCTCTGTCATCCCCTTACTAGAAAATTAGCACTGTGTACATTTCCTGGAAGTATTGCATCCTGAACTCAGCATTTCATCTGTCTGTGTAAATATTACCTGTCTCTGTGTAGACACAGCTATTTCTTTCGGAAATCCATCAAGATTTTAACAACTTTCTCCTCAACCCGCAGTTCCTAATTGGATGTAATACAGCCAGGTTGCTATGATTTATGGCCTTTGGGAGGGAACTCGCACTGTAACAGCCAGGTTCTTCAGAGTCATAAAAGAAATGGAAAACCATTAGGCTCTTTCAAACCTTACGAGAAGTTTCCTCTGCCCTCTCTTTCTCATTAACCTTCAAAATCTGATGAAGGCATCGAGTGCGCTAAATGATACGCAGATCTCCCTCTCTGACACCTTTGCCTTCTTTCCATCCATCCTAAAATCCCGTGGCATTTAATGTGAAAAATGGCAAGGATGGCAGGGCACGTAGGGTTTGGACTCTGGAGGCAGGACACGTCAGTCAGGGCTATTAACTACCATTCTGCCTCCTCTCTTTCTTGCTATTCTGCCCCACTGGCTGTGACTGAATTTAATTCTCCTGCTCTGAGAAAACAACACGGGAAAATCAAACCACTGAGCACAGCACAGATTAATCAGGGTAGTGTGTTTCATTAGATGCTGGAAGTATAAACTGGGTAATTCTAGGCCTTCTGGGACATCTCTCTCAAATAGAGTGTGTTCTCTCAGCTGTAGTAGAGACAGAGTAAAAGGAAGTTTGGGCACAGAAATCCCAAGTTACAAGGGAAATGGGAGAGCAGGAGTCATTGGGCTGAAGAGGAGACAGCTTTCTCCCTTCTGCTTTCTAATGAAGGCTGAACAAACTGCAGCTTGGGGACTCAGCAAAGAAAATCAGACGAGATGAGGTTCTTAAGAGCAATATGCAGAAAGCAATGTACCACAAGTAAGCACTAAAGTAAAAAACGAAATTTGTGACAAAGTTTGGTTGAGACCAAACTTCCTACTTCAGGTAAGTAACAAAGGGTTAAAAGCCAGCAAACTTAATCACACTGATAGGTTTTGTGGCTTCCAGACATGAAACTGGACAGGAAGAGCAATAACAAAATTGCTTCTTGTGCATAAATTGCTGAGACCGTAGAATTTAAGGACACAAAAACTTTGCGAGACCGATGATTTTGACCCACTGCTGCCAGAACTGATTGTGTTCCCGAGGCACAGCAAGGAGACAGCGTGAGGAGCAGCCAATGGGCAGCTCTGGCCTGTGGTCTTACACTGCCCAGGATGGCCACATCAGGACTCTGCTACTGCCCTTGCCCTCAAATGTCCCCAAATAAAAACTGCAACGCTGCCTTCCCCCAGCTCTCCCTGGGGCACAGCCTCTTTCTCTTGCCACACTTTGGCAGGGCCAGCCAGCACGTTCACAATATAAACAAACAACGACAGATCTAGCCCAATCTTTTCACATCAGAGGTGAAACAGATATCATCTGTTATGCTATAGGGTCAAATACTCCGAGCCATATGTTCAGCAACCCCGTCATCTAACAACCTCTCCTTGCCCTACACCCATGCCATCCCGGTGGGACACCCCTCCGGTGGTGCCAGGCAAGCGGGAATTCACTTTTGTGAGGAGCCTGGGGCAGTCTGCAGCTCTGCGCGGAGGCCTCGCGCTCACGAAGGCAAGTTGCATTCTCCGAGCCCGTCCTCGTCCGCGCTTAGCGTTTGATCTCGCCACCACAGCCACTCCGCCAGGAGCCTCGTTCAGATGGGGTTGCTGATTACGCTGCTCCAATCGGCAGCCACAGTTTCATGTGGCCAGTTACGAGAAGGAAATTTGGCTCGCTGCGGCCGGTTGGTATCAGTGAGGACCAGTGATCAGAGTCACAGAGGTCATTAGTAAAGATCAAAGTTATGAGGATCTTCCTTTCAGCTGAGATGGGCCGTTATCAGAGCGTGCCGGGAAGCACTGATAAGCCTTGCCTGCAATGGTGGGACTCACTGCAGATCACAGGGGAGAGGCCTGCGAGGGAAAACACCCTGACACCCACAAAGACACCCAAGAAGGGTCTTTTGCTATAAGAGCATCCAACAAGCAGGTCCCAAACCCCCTACCTCTCACAGCAGATCCCGTGTCCATTGCAGGGAGGAAGCCAGCAGAGGCCACAGCTACAACTCTGTCACTTACTGTCACACAGGTAAGATGCAGCTAAATTCACAGTTCATTATAGGCAGTGGTTTCACCAAATAAAGACACAGGCTTACAGATTGCTGCGATTCCCGATGATTAAATTAATATCTAGGGCAGGTAAGGCTTTTAAAATCAAACCAGGTGCTCGCATACAGAAAGAGAGCAGAGAATCACTGTATGGGCCCCAGCCAACCCCCTGGGACCTCCCTTCTGAAACACCCCAGCCGAGGAGGAGAACGGGAGCAGCCACCCACCCATCTCCACGACATGCAGCCCATGTGGGACCCTGTGGGGCTCAACCTCCGCCAGAGGTCACTGCCCTCCCTCCCCAAGACCCGGCTGAGCAGGAGGCCGGGTGACGGGACAGGGAGCAGTGCATCAGGGGCGGGCAAGGGCTGTAGAGTTCCAGAAAGTCTCTCTTATAAATAAATAAACGTGCCTGGTTTAAGTCCCCTAAAACATATTTTTTCCATTTTTTTTTCTCTTTGCCTTCTGTGTAAAGAAGTGGTGCCACTGAACTTTTCCTATTTACAAAGTCGGCCACATGTTGCTTACGCTACCTGCCCTGTCCTGACCTCCTTCGCTCCCTGCTGGGTTTTGTTGGCGGTGTTTTGGAAGGGGACTGTCAAGAAGGCAAAGAGCTCGTGCGGAGCAATAACCAGTTGCTTCCTTCTTTCCCTTCTTTGCTCCCTCTCTCCTGTTTCACCAGGCCAGGGTACCTCACTCACCCGCGGGTGCAGTTGGGATGGCAGAGCCGGCACACGGAGTTTCCGTCGGCGTACTTCCAGACGAGGGTGTCGTTCTCCCCCAGCACCCCCGCGGGGCAGGTTTTCACGCAGTGAGGGCCGTCTATGAAGTGGGCACATTTCATGCAGTGGTCTGGGCCCTGCAAAGAAACCAAGGCAAAAACGCTCCTTTCCAGTACCCATACACTGGCCCATTCAAGACGAAATTCAGGTGACAAATCTAAACGTATTCGAGATTCAACTGCAGCTTTCTATTCAGACCGGAGCAGCGCTAAGAATACTAAATAAGAAGTATTTTAGCAGGGAAAATAGCAAATCTGGGTCAAATTCTGTTAAAGAAAAACAAAGAGGCCAGATCCAGTGCTGGTTTCACGCAGCGACAGTGAGAGATGCTGTGTGAAGATTATTTTAATTATAGTAAAGTCGAAGGGCCCCAACAACAGATGAATTACTAGAGACTGGGCAAGTAAGGAGTGAGAGGATGGTCAGCGCTCATGGGAGGTTATGATGTTGATAGCAGCCCTGAGGCCACGGTGTCTGAGCTAGAAGGGAGGATGGAAATACTTCACATTACTGAGCAGTGACTCTGCAGAGTGATGGGCAAGGGTCAAACACGCAGTGGCTGCAGGAGAGGGCAGGAAGTGTGTAACGATTTTGGTTAACAGCACAGCGGGGAGGAGGGAGATTTGATTTCAATTACCAAAAAATGCTCTCTGAGACCGAGGATGCATTTGCACTGAAGTGCATTTGCCTTCTGTCATGTAAAGACAAAGGACCAAGTTCAAATTTAGATGTAAAATAGTATGGCTCCTTTCCAGATATTCATGAGTTTCAGAATGAAGACATGAATTCAATCTAACACATATTCAAATTAAATTATTTTTCACATTTGCCAAACTAGACACTTCATAAAAAAAGCATTTTAAAAAAGGACAAGGGACAAAACTGAAGACGACTCAGGGCTACTGGCAAGAGTGGAGTGTATTGGCTTTTGAGGGAGGAGCTTTTACGTGAATTTGGAAATGTAAACCACTTTGAAAAAAACATTCTTTTTATTCTGATTGCCCTTCTCTGAACACAACTTATATTTGCAGTTACTATAATGCATGTATTTACTTTAACCTACTAGAGGAGGGAATGTGCTTTAATTAAAAACTGCTTCCTGGCTGTTCTCCAGTCAACACCTGTTTTTGATCACAACTTTGTCCCACATTTTTCAAAGGGGAAAAGCTACTGTATTGATCCACTGGTTTTAATAATTTGGTTGTTTGGTAACTGCTCATTCCTAAAGCGGTCACCAAATTCCCATATGTCCACCTATGTATAATCCTTAAACTTCGCTCCAGAGAGCTGCAACCAGCACAGATCCTGCAATGCCTGCAGTTGAGAGGCAATGTGGATCACCTGCATGGGGGGTGATATACCTTGAAGATCCCTCTCCTGTTTTTATCCCTGTCCCTGCTCCCTGACCTTGCCCTGTAAGTCCCCTAACTCAGGCCACTCTTGGGTTTGTTTCAAAGCACCTCCCATGATTTCTCAGCATGGGGAGTGCACGTTGCAGGCTAACTCGCCCGCGGGCAGGGCTTTGTCAAGGCGCATCAGCTCTTACGGGTCCGGTGCAGGTGGCGTTGTACATGGTGGAGTTTTGCACCAGGCACTCAGGGTGACACGGGAGGCACTTCGAGTCCCTTTCAAACTCCCGGGGCTCCCTGGAAAGTAGAAAAAGAAGGGAAACTATTAAAAGACAGAAAATCAACCTGGCAAGATGCTGATGAGCGAATGATAAGCGTTGGTGGTCCCTAACGTCTCTCCCGTCCCTGTTTTGATCTGCTCAGCACAGCTGCAGGGGACGGCTGCGATGAGGGAGGTGACGGGGGGAGAAGGTCCTGCAGGCAGCCGCACACGAGCAGAACAACATCAGGGCTGCGCTACGGGACGTTTGGTGGCCGGGCAACACGTAGCACTCCAGGCTGGACACCACAACCTAGCTCGCTTTCGGCTTAGGCTAACGACAGAGCCTATCCCAAAGATCTCCGAAGGGAAGCGATGCAAAGCCATCAGCAAAAGCACTCCGAGGGATTCCGAGGCTCCCAACAATAACGAGGAAAGTTAAACAGAAACGCGCTCTTAATTAAACTCATGCCCCCCCCGCCACCCCACCCCCAAGCATACAATGAATCATTAAAATATGAAAGTTGGGAGCAGATGGTTTCAATACTAATAAAGCTGTTCCACTTCAAGTGATAGTGTTATTAATTAAACTAAATCTACCCGTCATTTGACATACACAAAAAAATGCCCAGATCTGCCCTTCAGGTCATAATAACTGCCACGGGGAATTTGCTTACAAAAAGAGACAGCTGCTGAACTGCAGGCTGCCACACAAACGCAAACATCACGGGCAGCAGCAACGCTGTCAAGTACTTTCATAAGAGCAACGATTTTTAAAGGTCCAACTCCAAAAAGATTTCGTAACAAAACAAATGTTTGCACCAACAAGTCTGTGGATGGAATAAGCTTTGGGGTCTGATGCACATTGCTGAAAATCAGCATCCTTTCCTGCGCTAGCCCAGTTTCTGTGCTAGCCTTTCCCTCCTTGCCTATAGCACCTGTTGAGCTGATGGAGAAGCATCGAGATGTTTTGCTTCTCCTGAGCGAACCTGAGGCAGTAATTTTGCCTGAAATTCCTGCTCCAAGGGCTCTTCACATTAAGGTTAATTTTCCCATGACTGCAGCTCTGCAAATTGCAAAGACCTGCCCGGGATTTTTGCCAGGAGCTGCCTGCAGTGTCAGCGGGAGCCCCTCCGGGGCAGCCCAGGGCAGCCTCTGGCCTCTCGAGACCCGGGCTGCAATTCGGCAAATGGCTCGTGTGCAATTTGGGGCACACGCACGAGTCCCTCTGCAGCGAGGGCGGCTCTCGAAACGGGGGAGCCAAGATCCTGGTGACTGCAACAAGCTCGGGCTCGCGCCCAGCAGGCTTGGCATGACAGGCATAGCTGGGATTTTCGGAGCAGCTCCTGGTGAAGCTCCATGCAACCACAGCCCTTGTTATTTTGCAACAGCTCTCGAAAACAAAACTGAAACTTCACGAACATAAAACCCCCCAGACAACTTACCCTTGCAGGATATTGCATTCTTTTACACACTCCTTCTGGCGACCAAAATATTTGCAGGAGAAGCAGTGGAAGGGCCCGGGGCCCCAGCAGCCTATATCCGAGCACAGGGGGTCACAAACATGCTGAGCAGCAGCTAAGAGGGAAAAGAGATTATAAATAAATAAATAAATAAATAAATAAAATCCGTATGAGCTTCAAAGCAGGGGAGAGAGAGCAAATAACAGCACTGCTCAACTCCACTTTGAGAGCAAATTTTTCCAAATTATTCCAAGCCAGACATTAATGATCCTGACAGTATGGAAGAGGAATAATCACGATTCCCTTAATCTACAAACCCTGAAATTAAAAGTGACTTCTGACTTTTCCAAATGAAAAAGAGCTCCTCCGTGACAGCTTAACAGCTATATAATCAGGATAAATCAGGACCAAAAGAGATATCTTCCCAAAATATAACAAATTAATATTCTGCAAAGAAAAATAATTAGATTTTGGCCCAGGGAAGACTGCAGTCAATAGCAGCACGAGTGAACATCAGCTTCAGCAGACTTCGACATCAGGGGAATGAAGAGAAGAACGTCAGGCTTAAATTGCTCTTGCATTTTAGCCCGAGATTGCAAGCAGGACAGGAGCAGAGCATTGACTTACCGCACTCATTTTGATTTCTGTTCTGTATTATTTTTGTTTTCTGACTCTGGGTCGCAAACAGACTGCGCCAGTTCATGGTGTCCGCGTAGCAGAGGTTCTTGTTCCTCATAATAGCGACATCTCCGTCACTGATTTCCTTCAGGGAGCGCAGCCCGAGCGACTGTATTTTCAAATTAACAACTGCAAGGGAGTACTGGCCACTGAAATGGACAGAAAGAAAAACACACAGAAGAAAAAAGGACAGTTAAACAGGATGGTTTTCTCTTGGTTTTCAAGGGCCTACGAATGTTGCTGTGAACTGAACTTTGCTCAAGCAAGACGTTGCTTGGTTGCTTAAGACGTGGTACACGGCACGCCTGTTGTATAACAACTGCAATACTCAAATCTGGGTTTGCATGGGGATATCAAGCTAAATCTTGCAGCACGTATGCCTGATATCAAGTAAATGCTGATTAACAGTGGTTGCAAGCAGGAAAGTTATTCTGTGCTGGTCCCCCAAGCTGTCTCCCTGGGAGAGCCGAGCCAAGGTTGGTTTGGATGCACTGCCTGTGTCTCTGCCACCTGGAAGCTGTGGTCTCCTCTCCCACTCCCCAGCCACCTCCAAACCCAAAGTGTTTCTGGTACACGCGGTAAACTGCTGGGCACTCGCAAGCCCTGGACCCCAAAGAGTTGCTCACACTTGTGCAGACAATCTGGTCTTGGCAGCAGGCACCTCACAGCCTCTCAAAGCAGCAGGGAGGTACAAATTTGAACCTATTAAGGCAAATTCGTCACAAAAAGGCTGCTTAGTCCCTAGCAGGATTGTTCCAGTATTGCTCAACTCTTCTGTGACACCTGAGTTTCACAGATCTTTACATCTCGACTTGCTCCGGCAAGGGCAGCTCTGAACAGTTTCTTTCACACTGAAAAAGAATCTGGCACGTGGTTTACTTACTGTTGCTTGGTTCTGCCTCGGATAATCTCCAGATTCTCAAAGGCATAGAGATCAGTAGCATTTTCAGGCCAAGCCTGAATCAACAAAAAACCTGAAATGAGGAAAAGAAGATTAAAAGAAAAGAAAAATAAAACTTGGAAGCTTGGTTAGCACTAGAATTGGAACTTCTTGCCCTAAACAGCATCTCCTAAACCAGGAGAAGGCTCTCGTACCTTCCGTGTGCCTTCCTAAGAATTTCGAAGTGCAGCATGACATTTTAGGGAGCAGGAAGCTATTTTTAAGCACTGCCTTGTAAACAATTTGCTTCTGACCCAGCACGAGGGCTCAGCAGTGCAAGAGGATGGTGTGTCAGCGAGCTGCATCCTGCCATGCCGAGCAGCCAGAGCCTGCTCCTGTCGGCAGCAATCCCAGCCGGGAGGCTCCGGCTTTCTCTGCAGCATGGGAAAAGCCCTGCTCCATCCCTGCTGTGAGCTGCCTTCGAGGAACGGAAAAACGGAGCAGAAGAGAGACACAGAGCAGACAGCAGATCGGAGGGGATCTGCCAAGACAAGCAGATTTCCCTGCCCCGGCAGGACGTTTCAGGTAGAGGAAAGGAATTTAGGAAACTGCGTTGTGCTAGGTGAGGTTCTGAGGTTAGACACTGCTCAAGGAAGCCAGAGAGATAAAAGAGAGAAAGTAAAGGGGAACTGGCGACATGTCCGCGGGCCCAGCTCTGATATTCCACTGCTTTCCTACCGGGATGAATGTCTTTGACCGAATACAACTGCTTTTAATTGATGCTCGTGCCAGACCGAAGCCGAGCGCTCTGCTGAGCACTTCACGCTTTCCGAGCCCGCGTTGCTTTCAGGGAAGGGCTCTCCAGGCTGGAGAGGGTGTCTCCGCAAGGATGATGCAAGCCGCCGAGCACGCTTCCCTAAGGAACTGCTGAAAGCTTTTCCACAAATAGAAACACTCTTGCCTTTGGGGTTTTTCTTCTTTTTTTTCTTTTCTTTCTTTTTTTTTTTTTCTTTTTTAAGCCAGCGTGGCACGCCTCTGCACCGCCACACACTTCTTGGGTGGCTGAGAATCTCTTCTGCTTTTACTCTCCACTCGGGCTGACAGTTGAGCAGAAGGGATGGTCTGGCAAAACCACACACCTTGGATGAGAGGCCGGGATGAGCTGCGTGGGTGTAAAGCTAGCAAAACTCCACTGACCACCTCTGTGAAAAGGGATCCCTATCCGCTCAGGGGCGGAACCTATTTGCTTGCACTTCTCCTCACCAGTTAGAAAATAATTCCTCATCTCCCTTGGTCCTTTTGGCAGTAACATCTCATGCTTAAAACATATTGCTGACCTGATATTTCTTTGACTGTTTTGAAGACATCCAGTTTCTTTGGGTCGAGAGGCAGCGTCTTGGTGAAGGCATCACTGAAACAAACAGGAGGAGAAATTGGGAAGAAGAAATCAGCATGAACTTCCCCCGTCTTCTCCCTAAGGGGCTTCTCCTAAGCCCCTCACCTCTAATGCTCAAAGATCAACAGGCAACTCACCCTAGAAATGCAACTGGGAGTATGCTGACGTCCCCATTGATCTTGGTACAGTTTTTGAAGGAGTCGATATTTGTGGCATTTATGGAGAGAATGCCCTTAAGCTCACCGATCCCAATGCCATTGCACACTGGTAAAATGGAAGCACAGAAGTCAAGAGGGGGAAGAATTTAACATACTCATATGTGAGGGAATAAACACAAAAGATAATAGCCCATAAAGTATCCCCATATGGTCAAACCTACCACTGCAAAATCAGTTTCATAGATCTCTTGTCTACTTTTGCATATCCCAAAGCACCAAATGTTAAACGCTTCCTGCTTGCCTACTTGAGCAGCATTGATCCGAGCACCTCTGCACACTGACTCCCGCACACACACTTCTCCCTGTCCCATTTTCATTTTAATTCCCACGGAGGAGATCCTAGGAAGGACAAACTAAGGAGAAGGCTCATGTGCAAGACTTAGTCTTGAGGTAGCACAGTTTACCTAGCTCACTTGCAGAATATGCCAGCTTGAAAGCATTTTCCAGAACCAGTGATTCCCTTTTGTCTTGAAACTCCAAATTATCCATGGATACTTATCTTGACCTCCAAATTATCAACAGACATTTATACTGAATTTGCTCTTTGAGATCTAAATTAAGATGAGAACTCCGTGTACCTTCTCTATACAATTACCTTCGGGCTCAAAGCCTTACTGCTTTATTCCATGCTTTTTTACCTTTGCTGCACAGCCCGTCACACTTTTTACACTTCCGAACGCCGTTTTCTTCCACTTCATAAGTATCAGTATTACACGAGCGAACGCAGGAGCCGTGGTCCGTCACCACATAGTTGTCTGGGAAAACAAGGACAACGAGGACATTGAAATACCAGGGGGATACACTGGGGGCTGCGCAGACACTTAAAATGCTAGAAGGCAGAGGAAAGGCTTTTGAACTTTTGGCATACTTGGGCACAGCACCAGCATTAATTATTAATTCTCCTGACATCCTTTGAAGGTAGGTAGACATACATCATTATCACTGTTTTACAGAGAGGGGAACCGTCCAAAGGGTAAAGCAACACTGCCAAGGACAGACCAGGCAGCAGTGCCATCACCCAGGTCTCTTGTCGGCACTTTCTGATTCCCGATCCTTATTTGCTCTTCCAGGCCAAAGGTCTACGAAGGATAACAGTGAACCTCACAAAGAGGCACCAAGTCTGTATGCTGAACCCTCTCCCACATGCAAGTCTTGGTGTTTAAAAAGCATATTGACATGGAACAGCATGAAGACGAGGCAAGCATCTCGAGCAGGGAGATGAGGCAGTTCCCTTACCCACCCCCCTCAAACCTGCCATCTTCCCGCAGTGTCCGCAAGCCAAAATGAACTTACGAGGACATTCCCTCACGCAGGTGGCTCCAAAGCTGTATTTTCCATCGGGGTTGACATCCATCTGGTAGGTGGTGGGATTATACAGGACTAACGGGGGACATGTGTCCTTGCAGGTGGCATCATCCCGGAACTTGCGACATGCCTGTCATTGAACAATACGTGTCCATTAAACTCCCCTGTTTTTACTAACCACAATCTAAAAAATACTCTTAAAAATACTCTTGTTTCATACTGAGCTCTAATGGAAACCATGAGCACTAGCAGGGTTGTTCCCTTGTGCTTGGGAGGCAAAGTTGCATCAGGTTGGGCAATTTAGTTTGATATTTGAGAAAAAGAGCGAACATGAGGTTTTCTTGATCTGAACAAGAAACCTTGGCACTCCGGAGGAGAGCTGCTGGGATTCACATGGGAACAGGGTTGAATCTGCATGCCTCAGACAGAGGAATTTTCCCTACAAGCAGTAACCAGATCAAGACAAATGGTAGTTTTCTTGGCCAGCAGCTTTTTAATAACATAAATCAAATCAAGTTCTTTCCTGACGATTACTGACATTTGTGGCTAGGTATTAAACTCAAACCATTATATTTGGCTCCAGGTAATGAACAATGTAGTAGGTATTTATGAAGGACATGTTAGTTCTTCCAACCTAATTCTGCATTAAATTAATAATTGTTCTCTGTTTCTCCCTTTATTCTTCCCTGGCTTTCTGGGTGAGAGAGAATAACTGCATTACTTTTTTCTGCGAGCCAGCAAGAGCATTCTGGCCATGCAGTTTACAAGGAATACAACCAGGAATGCAGACAGCAAAACCAAAACATCAACTGAGCTGTTTCTGTGGCAATTACTCACAGGCCACTTAACTCAGAGGGAAGCATAGTGTAAAGGAGGGGAAGAGTTACAAACACATTGTGCACTAAAGCCCGCAAAATCAAATGATTTTTCTTCCTCGAGAGTAAAGTAGAGAAGTACCGACAGCAGATGAGGGTATGGGGAGCTGTGCAAGTAGGGAAGCTGACCCACAGCAAACTCTTAGCTGCTCCACAGGAATTTCCCATGTGGACACTCGGAGCATTCTTGGCTTTCAAAGGCACTAATGCCTATTTGACATGTGTTAGAAATGTCCACCTGGAGAATTAACAAAGATCAGCTAAGAGTGCTGTGCAGTTTGGCCCTCATCCCTCCTGTGGACCCCACATTCGCGTGGGGATGCCCTGGTTGCTCCCATTGCAACATGGGGCTCTCTTGGCTGGCATCCCTTGAAGGCCTTCTCAGGTAAAAGAAGGTTCCAGGACATCCTGCTGGACGTCCGCCTTGCAGGGCCAGGCTTTAGGCAGGATGCTGCAGCCTCATTACCAGACAGTCGCTCTCCCGAGGTCCCGTACACCCAGCAGCACACTGGTTGTGGCAGCAGTCACTGGGCACCTTCCCCCTGCACCGTCCGGAGCACTGCTGGGCACAGATGACTTTTGTTACTGAAAAACAAAGGGGAAAGGAGAAAAAAAAACCCAACAGGAATCAGAGTACTTCTAAACTGTGCTTGCTACAAGGAGATCAACTCTATGGAGAAACGCCTGCTATGTGATCTGTGCCAGAGGTTCTCCACGGCATGGTGGGTTCTGTCCTCAGGGTCAGCATGAGGTAGAGGAAGGTGAGACCAAGTGCATGCAGCTGGGGCCTCTCCTAGGGCTCTCTGAGGTCAGCTAATCACCCGGGGGTAAAAGCTCCAACCTTGCCAGGTACAAGCACTCGGCTCCCAGACAGCAGCCACCCGCTGCTCAGCAAGAGCAGTTGGGTGCTCATGGCATCAAGGACTAAAGGCAGAGAAACCCCGTGGAGCGGCCGCACTTTGCAGCTGGGCTCCATTTCACTGAGAGAATCTGCTATTATTGGTGCTAGCCTGGGGAAAGACAACATGGCAGGAAGACTGCCAGGGCTGTGGACTATGACGGGAAACGGTACGTCGTTGGTGTGATCCCTTCAGCATACTAAGATTATTTCTGAGATTGTGCAGACAGAAGGGACCCCACTCAGCAAACTGATTTCATATGCCTTATTTTTATTTGGGCTTCAATTCCTTGGCCAAATTTTATCTTCGTTACTCAACTCCCATGGGGTTTGCACCAATGCAATTCCAAGGAAAAACTGGCCCTTCATCATTCTGTTATTTATTTATTTATTTATTTATTTATTTATTTTCAGGAGAGCAAGAACTGCCCACAAGATGTGGTTAGAATGGAAACGATCTGCATCTGAATACCAAAGCAGAGAAAACAATAATCAGAAGAATTTAAAAAAAAAGGCAGAAATTAATGGCTAGCATGTGTTTGTACCACAGGCCAAGGTCAGACTGTGTGTTCTCCACAGAAAAACGACTGTCCCACAAACCCTGACGATGAGCGCCTGAACACCCAGACAGGGGAACTGGATTGCTGATCATTACAGCACCCCGAGCACTTCGGATGTGCCTTGGGATGGCTGTGATCAGATCAGCCCCCTAGTTGGGCACAAAAGTTACAGTATCATCAAGAATTCCTGCAAGTCATAAACAGATGCTTGTTAATTAACTGAAAATGTAACCTGCTTAACAAAACAGTGCTCTTAAAATAGTGCTTCTAAAAAAAAAAACAAATACACACTTCCTATCTTTTTCCATTGCACACATTTGTATCCAAGCTGTATTGTTTCATTTTTCTTGTAGGACTGTAAGCAAGATACTGTATTTTCAAGGAAAGAGATTATCTCCACAACATGCGTTAGCCTCTCTGATAACAACTCCTCCGTTGAACCAGAAACAAGGGAATAAAAGGCACATTGTTCTACACGAGCAGCATTTTGATACCATTTTTTCATAAGCATCAGCAGGGGAGTAAAAC
Source organism: Eudromia elegans (assembly GCA_003342815.1). Lineage (NCBI taxonomy): Eukaryota > Metazoa > Chordata > Aves > Tinamiformes > Tinamidae > Eudromia > Eudromia elegans. Next base: position 1,034,351 of record PTEX01000156.1, read on the forward strand.
AGCTCATCACTTTGATAGCAACTGACTAAAGCTTCCTGCTGGAAACATATATCATGGAAAATGTTTATATTTCATACAGAATATCCCACGTTCTTTCAAGGAGAAAGAGATACATATCACATCCAACTTTCCCACATATGGAAATGTGGGATACATTTGCAGTTGGCCGAATCCTTAAATGTTTTGAGAGCCAGCGCTGGCAAAGGGGTTTATTTTAGGCAGTCCAAATAATCCTCTTGAAGTCAGGGAAAGTTTGTAAATGCTGAAGAGCCAGAGCACGGGATGGAGACCCGGAATTCTGCAGCCCACGGGGTGTCAGCCGTGGGGATGGACCTAGGAAGAGCTGGTGTGTGAAACCCCCGTCCACCCCATAGGGAGCTCTGCGTGCACGGCCACTGTTGAATGAATCTGCAGAGCTGATGGGGACAAACCAAAGCTTGGGGTAAAGGAAGAGAGGACGTGCATTCTTTTTTTTCCTTAAGATCTGGAAACTGTATAAAACTTACAGGCTTAAATAATCATTGACAGGGGAAAAGCCTAACAGAGGGCCTTGCTTTCATTTGTGCAGGCATGGATTAGCAGTCGTGCACCTGAGCTTTGCAGAGTTACACTCACACAAAAGCAGGAGGAAATATGGAACGGAGGCAATGTGTTTTCCTACTTATTCTTAAAAAAACAAAAAACATAACGAAGGATCAAAAAAATGTGAGACGGTATTCCTCCTTAGCCTTTCCTTAAGGAGAAATAAAGCCCTGCAAAACCTAAAGCGTTTCTGAATGAATCAGGCAAGCATCCTAAATGCAAAATCTTATTGTAAAGTGCATACTACAAAGCTGAACAATCTCCTAACCCCAAATGGGCCCTTTCACAAAGACTAAAATGGCTATTCATTTTCTCAGAGCCTTCAAAAGCTCCTCCGAGTACAGCAAGGTCCTGCTACATAGCGTTATAAGCCATATGACGGGGACAGTTCATGGTTATAACAGAAACCTACCGGGACTCCAAAAAGAGGAACTAAGCCCAAGAAAACCCAAACTATGTCGTTACTTCCATTATCAATCAAAAGTACTGCTAAATGGCCTGCAGGGGCTCTCTGCTGGAAACAGCAGCAACGCAAGGAACTCGCCGCGTGGCTACTGCATCACCTCTCCATAGGGTGAAACACCTTTAAGGCACATGTGCTCTCACGCGCGGGCGTTCTCACGAGCCCCTGCGCTCGGCACGTGAATTATGCAGCCAGTAGCAAGTTGGTGCGGTTTGGCCGGTCGCTTCCAAGGTGGTTTTTAGTTGTAAGGTTAGTTACTTACGTGTCTGGCAGTTCTCTTCACCGGGGCCCCAGCAGTACTTCTCTGTACAGTTTGGATGGCATTTGGGACCTGAAACATGAGAACGGAGTTTTTATGGAACCGTTTCTCCTTGAAACCCCGGACAACCGTGCCATCACCTACACGAGAGCTGTCAGAGAGCAAGCCTTGAGCTGCTAGTTTCAGTGAAACAGTGAAAGAAGCACCTGCATGCCGGTGCTCAGAAATTCGGAGAAAAGCAACGGGACTCGCGGGCAGCTGGCAGTTCTTCTGACCACAGGGCAATGTGAGCGGTCTGCTCCATGTCCCACTCCTGCCTTCGGCCCCAAACCCCGCTCCTGCTGTGCAATCAATGGACATGCAGCAGGACGAGCACCCGACGTGACCTTTAAAGACGAGCACGGGTCTCCCATCGCTGATCAGTCTTTTCCCATCCCTCCCTCCTCTTCCCGCTCGTGCAGGCTCCATGCCTTTTTCTTTCCTTCTTTTTGTTCCTTAGTGACAAGTAAAACGTCAAGCAAAGCCCCGTTTTAGATTAATGGGATCATTATAAAGGCACAAATGCCTGTCTAAACGGAGTAATCCCTAATTCACTACACTTAAGAAGCATTTCCTCTTCAGAGCGATTCCTCCTGCTAATAACACGTGATTCTCCCTCCCCCTCACTGCCTTCAAACAGCTGAATAAATGCCAATACTTGTCCAACAGTTGACTGATTCGGTCTGGGACCAAACCACTCTATTTTTTTTCAAGTTTGAAAGTTAAAGGTTAATGTTTCTGCGGTGTTTTTAGAGCCAGGCTCCTCTGCTGACTTGTATCGCTTGCAAGCCCCTGATTACACTAGGGCTTCACGGAATCCATGTCAAGACAGAAGTTGCCTATTAGCTCTCAGGCAATTACGCAACTGGAAGGAGATAAAGAAAATACGTTTTCCGCCCGTTTACAGCGCCAGAAATGAAACGTGCAGAAACGAAAACAAACTCTCCTTTCCGTGAAAGGACTGGGGATTTTACAGGGGACTGGCGGTAACAGCCTGAGCCTGCTCTAAGCACAGACATATGTTACATAAACTTTTAAATACAGGCTCATCTCCCTGGTGTTCTGGAGCATCGTATTTATCAGACGGCGATGATTATTTTCTCAAGGCTTGCCTGGGCAGCCCGAAATACAGGAGTGTCACAGCCCTCGCAGGCAGCAACTTGGGCCTTGGCACAAAAGGGAGCGTAAGCACCGTGGGACATCCACGAAGGTTTCCATACTGATTTTCCAACCCCAGAGCCTTATCCTGCAAGTGGACAATTACTGCAAAACAACTAGGTACTCATTTTTCTGAGTAGTGTCGCTGTCCTGGCAGAAATATAAGGGGTTTTCTGAAACTAAGGAAAGCTTTCTCAAGATTTTGGCTGAACTATGAGTAAAGACCTAATGGTGATGAAAAATTACATCTTCTGTCAGTGGTGAAGGAAGAAAATGATACCCCTTACAGCAAGGGCATCCCTTGACACCCCTGCACACAAGAATTGGTAGACTTGGAATCCCCCCACACATTGTCTGCTCTGAAGCATGTAGCGTTCTGGTAAATCAATACTTACAAGAGGACAGGTTCCTCGCAAAATCGAGCACCGTAGGAGGGTTTCTACTTGTGTCAATGATGTCATTCCACTGGACAGTGTCCATGTTGCATAACTTTGGGTTGTTGCTGATTTTAACACCTCCGTTGAGAATTTCTATGGAAGGAAGGAAAAGAAAATAATAAGCGAAGTAAACTGGGCAAGTCTTTTCTCTCCTTTATAGGAAGGGAAATAGAACACTAGACTCAGACAAATTGTTTCTAAAGAACTGGCTGCTGTAGCATGCCCCTAAACCTCTGTTTTGGTCTGGCACCGCCTCCTGAGGCCATTGCCATCACGCTGCAGGTGAACTGGGGTGGCAGAAGACTGGGCGTACAAACACTTCTGCTTCCTCTGCTACAGGTGTTGTGATCCCTGGCAGAGGCTCATGCGGGCACGCACGGGCACAGATGGTTTGTATGACCACAGCTCATCAGGCAGAGACACCGCGAGGCGCTGGCTCGGCAGCCTTCACGCAGTAGGAACTCCCACTGCACTTAACAGAAAACACTGAAGCATAGGCACTGGAACAGAATAGTGAAAAATAACTTATTATGGCAGGCACGTCCAAGCATGCTGACAGATCCTTTGCCATTTTGGGACACTCAAATAAATCTCACTGCCCTGTTGATGCCTGGGATTTTCTGGACCTACTTTCAATGGAAAATTAGGAACTTTATTAATCTTATGAGGAAGTCTTGGTAGCAGGAAAACAAGTGTCCAGATCATTGCTTTCAAAGCAGGATCTTTCAGAGAAAATCTTCCACAGGATCTTGCTACCAATAATCTAACAATTGAAGTTTCCCTCCACCTCTCTCACCTGATAGTTGCCTCATCGGCAGTTCACGGAGTCCTTGGGTTTTATTCATGTGGTAGTTGGACAAAACTGCCAGGGCATACGAGTTGTCATAAAGCACATTGCCTCGGATGATCTGAAGATTTTCGAGGGGAATCACATCCACCATGTTAAGTGCGATGAGCACGTAGCCCGCAACCTCCTGTATGGTCTGCAGGAACGATAGAAGAAACAAGATGCTTAATCCACAACATGCTTCTGCAAGCCAGTCTTTCCTCCTCTTGACATAGTTGTCTTCCAGCCCTACCACCTGGTTGAGGCTCATGCACTCTGTCTTTTGTGTTCAAATATAAATCTACCAAATCTGTTAATTTCACCAGAGGATGAGATCAGGTAACTGCTTCTCACTTAGGTAATAAACAGCTATAAGACTTTGCTCTTGGATACAGATGAACTCAATCCGAGCTTGCCTAGTACTGTGTAATGTATGCATTCCGGGTCGCTACAAAGGCCACTGTAAGTGAAATCCCTGCAAACCACCACGTAGGATACTATTCCATTCTCTGCAGACTAACAGTGATTTTTCAGAAGATCTGTTATGTTCTTGGGGACACGAGTTTCTTGGTCAAATTATGCTTGCAAAGAGAAATGGTAATTCCATCACACTTATAATCCATAAACTTCATTCCTCTCCTGATGTTCTTCCTTGCTACTATAATGAAATGCCTTTTTCCTCTCTCTTTATTCCCTGAGGAGGAAAGGTCATGTTATGAGATTACTCCTCCAGAATCAGAAGACTGGCCTGTTTATTCACATCTGCTGTACAAGAGCTCTTAACCCCAGATACACACTTATCATGCGAAAAAAGGCTTCCTCCTCTCCAGTCTCTTTAAAATCTTGAAATCTGACAACAAGGCATGTCAGAAAGAGTTCATTTAAAAGGGTTAAAAGGGCTCTCTGTTAAACGTCAGACACTGCGATGATAAGAGACGAGCTACAGTGTGAGGACCTGTGAGTTTCAGAATCTGCCATCAGCGGGTGGCCACCCAGTTTGTGATCTGCTCTGACCAACACTGTGACACGGCCTTTCGAGGAGTGGGGCTATGGGATATGCAGCTAATGGCATTTGCAAAAAGAAGGCGGCATGTCTGCATCGCAGCCAGCAGAGTTTAATAGGGGCTACTTCTTAAAGAACAAGATTTATTATTTTCAAGTCCTGCATATCCTGGAGCTGACAGGTATACTGAATTTGTGAACCGTGGTTTCTCAAGCTTAAAATATCTAACTATGCTTTTGGAAAGCATGTCTGCTTGCCACAGAATTTTATACACACAGAGAGACAAAAATACTTCTTTGCATTCAAAAATGAATTCCTTTAGCAGGCGAATTCACACTGTCCAAAACCACTAACCTTCAGGAAAGAGAGATCATGGTTGTGCTCCACGTATGTAATCTCTAGGTTGCTCAGTACCACCTCGCAGTTGTTATACATCCTCTGCAGGCTGGTGAAATGGTCCTCCACATTCCCCAGCTGCGTCAGCTTGTTATTTGTCCCTTGACAAACTGTGGAGGAGAGAAGAGAGCTTCATGAAGGAAAGCATGAGTAAGTACAGACTCAACACTTCTCCATCAATCTTCATCAGCACCATTCTAAGTAAGTGAAGCATCAGCAGAGGTTGCCATAAGAAACAGCACCATCCCTAGGCTGCATCTCCCCAGTGGCAACAGAGTAGAGAGCACAGAAATGGCTGGAATAACCCTCCTTCACTTTTTGACTCTTTGACATTAAAAACAAAAAAAGGTAAAACAAGACTGCATCTGTAAGCAGCACTAGGTTTGCCATACACCCACATAACTCGAGCTCTGAGGAGAGGGCACGGATACAGTGCCATCAAAAGCTATTCCAAGCAGTACACTGCTCAGCAAAGAGAGAGCTAGGGATGTTACAGATTTCCCTGAGGAGCCTCTTATGAAAATTCAGTGTTCTCAGATCTGCAGGGAAGCCCCATGGGTGGGAAGGAGAGGAGAAGGGTTTTTCCTGCATTCCCTGAAGACCACAGGCCTGGGGCTGGAGAGCAAAGTGAACCTCCAAGGCTCTCGGATCACCTGCTGCTCTGTCCTATGGTGGCATGGCAGACTTGAGAGGACTCCTCAGCTTTAGCATACAAATCCCTCTCAGCCTGCTTTCCCAGTGAGGAAGCTGGTGGTCTCACACGGAGCAGCGTGAAGAATACAAATATTTATAATGGTAGGATCGAAAAATTAGCCCCATCTGAACCTCTATTACTTTGCTTTGTCAAAACTAATGGAATTATCAAATATTACCACCACATGTGATTGAAATAGAAGAACAGGAGGCAAAATATCTTAATGCCCCCTCTCCTAAACCCAGAAACATATACTCATCCAGTCATTCCCTGCATAGCTATTCCTGTAAGTGCTAAGCTAATACAGAGGAAAGGAACGTGATATAGAAGACAACAGACGGACTTCACAGGCCCAGCACCTTCCAGGTGGAAAGCTTCTGCCTTGCCTGGAGATCTGCCTTGCAGTGGAAGCAAGAGTTGGCCTTTTTCTCATCACGGCTGTAAAGCAAAGACCTCCAGCCTTTCCTCTGTACACCGAAACAACTGCATTCTTGCGGCTTAGAGGAAAGGGCAATCGAGTTGATCTTGCTTTTGCCATTTTGCTCAGCCATAGCTCCTAGAGGCACCGATCACACACCAGAGCACCATGGCATGGGGCGCTACAAATCAGGCAACACAGACTCTTGACAAAGCAATGGAAACAGCCCTCAGAGCTAGCAATGTATGAAGACACCTGTCGGAGATTTACCAAGCAATCAATGGTTTTAAGGAGAAAAAATAACTTAATAAGCAGTGATGAAAATACACTCATCAACCATCAGAGCCCTTTAATGAACATGTGTTACTCCTCAGTACAGTCACTAAGGAGCTGCAGGGGTATCAAATGAAATAGTCCTCATCCATACTTAAAAACGGGCTTTTCACTCACATTCCACAATGATTTCTGAGTACAAGTCAACAGGAGCATTATGGCATTTGGAATCAGAGCAGCAACTGCTAGGAAATGGGGAAAGTTTAACCTCCTAAGCTGCTTGTTACTACACGAGGATCAAGTGTAGAAAATGACCCTTTTCATATTTGTCTTGAGTTTTTGAAAAGGATGAGAAATTCCTAAGCAGGATTTTCTCCTCCAGTTTCAAGCTTAACCCTTCCAATACTCTCACATTTCAAACATCAGCTTCAAGCCGGAGGACTGGCAATGCGGATGGAGGGCACGGTTGCTCACGCATCTCGCTCGCCCTCACCCGCGAGTCACGGCACAGAGCCAACCCAAGCTACGCATAATGCAGGACAACAAATAAATAAGTGGACAGAGGGTATTTTTAGCTCTGCTTTCGAGCAGCTATCAAGATTCAGTCAGGGCCACCCAGTTCCCCACAAGACACAATCTTTTGTTCGCTCAGAGAGATAGTGTTAAATCCTCATTTGCTGCCAACAGTTCTATGTAGATTAAAAACCAACCCCTTCACAGCAATATTTACTGGAGAAGAACCCAGGTCAGAAATAGCATAGGCTGAAGAAAAAAACAAAGTCAAATGAAAAACTCTTAAGCTCTGAGTCACTGAACTGAAACAGAGGTTTTGAATAATTTCCCAAACAAAATGTTTTGGAAGAATAGACAATGGTCTGGCTGCATGTGATGATTAACACCATTCCTGCAATTTCTTTGCTTAGAAAAACTATGTTCTGAAAAGATAAATGCTATAATTACTCGCATATAATGCTATAGAATGAATGCTGTTCTGGCTAGAGGGGGGAAAAACTGCACTGTAATCAATTCTTTAAAATTAAGCAATGCAGACTGTGATTCCACATGTTTCAGGTAATAATGGCAGGTAATTTTGTCTGGCTTACGTAAAGCTGCATCTGCGCTGGCCACGTAGGCACTGAAAATAATAGCAGCCCGGTGCAGTCGTTGCCACTTTCCACAAATATTTAAGTGGGATGCAAGCACCACAAGTGGCTGGACAAGCTATGCCATTCTCATTCATGACAGAACTTTGCTTCCATGTTTAGCACATATAGCTCTGTCCAGTTTTAAGAGTCAGTGATGGGTATGGATACTTCCACGGTACATATATATGTATATGAACACTATCTGCTTCTTTACATAGCTCAAGTGCACATGTGCCTGCTGCTGATTTATTTATGTAATAAATATTTAATTATTAAGGTATTAAATATATTATTTATGTAATAAATTAATAATATTTATGTAATCATTTCCCTATCAAAACTCAGAATCAGAACTTCCCCATGCAGCAGAGAAGCCAAGATCCCAATCTGAACTTTGGAGCGTCGGCTAATCTCAAAAGGAGTCCAGCTTTGCTCTTTTCTGTTACGTTCATATATCAAAAATATGACCAGCCTGGAAAGCGTGGACACAGAGACGTCGTCTGCAGCAGCACGCAGACGAGGCTGCAGCCTGGGAGCCTGGTGCTCCCCTAACCCAACCGGGGTGACTCGGCCACTGTCTGGAGACACGGACGTGACTCCAAGTGCTGTCGGATTGGGAGTTTATTTCTGTACGATACTGTTCTGGTAGGTTCACTTTTTGCATGCCAAAGTGATGTGGTCTTCAATTAGCCACAGTGTTCTCGCAAAACTGGCTTAAAAATACTGCTGAAATGATGCAGAGCAGCAAGGGCTTTACTAGAGAGCAGTGATGAAACAGCCAAAACAAGTGGCACACACTACTGATGCACATGTTTCTTCCTCAAGATGCAAACCAAACTTTAGTGCTTAGAAAATATACCAGGTTAACTGTCTGGGACGCTAAAATCCTCTCTCTCTGTCCACCAGCTTAGCAAACTGCCCATTCCCCTGCCCTGCTTCAAGCTTGTCTTTAAAGGACCATTTCTCACTGATGCGACCAAGTTCAAGCTCCAGGATCTTCCCCTCCTCGACCTCTGAAGACTGTCAGTAAGGATGCCAATTTCTGCTCATTCCACCACTGCACAAAGATCAGGAGCTAAACCAAAGCTTTTCCTAACTTACTTTTTCCATAGGTGATATGAGGGACCCAGCAAAGCATCCATCTGTAACACCAAGTGACTCTGGAAACATATTGCCTCAAATCCATTCAAGCTCAGATTAAAAAAAATGGTCTCTAAAGTAAATGCCCTGATAGAAGTGGAATTGTTTTGGGTTTTTTTTCCCCCACAAAGCCTACAGTCACTGAAGCACCAATTCTACTGTGCATATTTATGCCAGACTTGAAGAAAACCCTCGAGAATGCTTCGATACGAAGTTCCCATCAATCTCCATCAGTGGTTTCTGTCTGCATTTTGCATGATATGTTACCCTCCCTGCAGCTCTGATATATGCAGCAACAAGGCAATTTCTGAGCTACACTGGCCCATTTCCATGCCCATAACACTATCCTACCTGAAATAATAATAATAAATTCATATAATTTTCCCACGTGTTTTCCAACCATCATTGAAAATAATGCAAAATCTGCAGAAAAGAGACTCTTGTCATATCTTGCCAGCATATATTTATAAGTGTTTTCCAATCTCCTCACTCACTTGCACCAATTACATTTTTGATTCATTTCAGTATTTCAGGGGAGAACTGTACCTTCCCCGGCAACTGAACCAGACACAGAGCTGCCTCAGAAGGCTAGGAGAAACATGCACTACCTAATGTCCTAAAATTGGCACTATCAAATTCATCTTAAGCAGGGCATGTGAAAAAAAAATCAAGTGGACGGGATGCATTTGGTAAGAAATACTGCACAACGTGGGTATGCATAAGCAATCACACATACGTTTTGTGTTAGTGATTGAAGGGTGTGGGTATGTGTCCCCTCCTCTGCAGGCACACAGATGCCCTTTCTGTTTTTGAAAAGTGTATTTATTTATTTATTTATTTGTCATCAGCCTGCTGGTTACCATTAGCACGAAGTTCCCCCAGCAGCTAGTCCCACTTACTCCATCCTTTGGGCTCACAACTACTTGCACTTCCCAAATGGCACCTTTTCAAGCGAGACCCCTGACCTAAAAATTAAACGCTTTGGTAATGCTACCTATGCCTAAAAGCATACACATGTGGGGCAAGCCTACCACTCACCAGCTAATAAACAGCCTTCAGATTCAAAATTAGAGCCATACTTGAAGTACTATGTGTACACCTGGATAGGGAGGGAAGAAGGGTGCTAAATTATACTGTTTGTTGAGTGACACCCAGGCACCACGCTTTGGAGACCTAAACTCAGTGCAATTTGGAATAGGGCCAGCCCACGCCACAGCTCGCGTGGGGACGGTGGAAAGGCTCACAGCAAAGTTAGACCAGTTTCTATTTACATTCATCGAGGGGGTGGAAGAGGGATAAATGCAAGCGGTTTATGCCAGACTAAACAAGAGGGATTCCCCATTTCCTCCCTCCTTTGCTGCCTCACTGCAGTGCGGAGCGCATGTCTCTCCCCAGCCCAGGCACAACAGCTCCTGCAGCCTTGGGTGCACCTCCTGTCAAACCTTGTGTCTAAAATCCCCCTTCCCCAACTCAAGCATCACTCATTCTGCCTTTAAAACCCCAGTCCTTACATTATTTGGACACAAAGATGTGGTTAAGTGATAAGGGACAGGTCCTACCTATCCAATACTATTTCTCCAACCTCAAAGCATTCCCCTACAACTTTTGGACAGATCCACACAGCATCTCCACACAACAGGGGAAACCAAAGCAGTGCAGTTAGCACTATCCAGCAATGAAAATAACGTCAGGACTAGGAAGTACCGGAGCAGACAGGACATCTGTCATGATGTCTAACACAACTCCTGATGGAAAGGGCCATACAGAGTTCTGTATACAGAAAACAGGACATGAAACGTGAGGGGTTTGAAAAAGAAAAGTAGCGAAGCCTTGTCGCCTGTGACAGTTTAAAGAGACACACTTTACACAAATTTTCAACATTGGAGAGATTTGTAACTGTGCACTTTCTCTAATACTGGGGCTTGAGTGTATTCTACATAGTGAGTAAGAATTTCAATGTCCACACAATATGAAAAGCAAAAAACAACCCTGCTATCCTTTGGCGCTGGAAGTGACAAAAAGGAAAGGAAAAGCTAGAAAACAACTTAAGAGGACAAATAGTGCTCAGCCACCAGCAGATGTTTTCCCTTGGGAAGAGTGGTTGCAAATGCACACAACACCTCCGAAGAACAATTGCAGCTTAATGACAACAACACTTGGGCACTGAGAGGACTGCCACAGAAGGCAATCCTTTCTGTACATATTCAAATACCATAATTTAAAACAGCATGAGAAAGAGTCCCGTGTGGCTGCTGCAAATCCCTGCTCGAACCACGCGGTTTCTGGACTACAGCAGCTACTGAGATGGATTCAGAATACCAGACACACTGGGAAAAAAACAATGCCACAGCTCTTAGGAGTACTCAGATGGGAACTGCAATCGCCGAAGTGACCCAAAGCTAATGCCACAGCGGAGAAAAAGAACAGGCCTTTAGGAAAACTTTCCCACAAGTTTCCTTATTTTTACTTATTTGAAAAACATGACTTCTTCAGCTAAATCTAACTTTAAATGTTGCTTTCTGCCTCCTGAAGGTAGTCCAAGCAGTCGGCAGTCTGCTCCAACCGGGAGCGGAGAGCTGCCCTCCCATGGCAAAAGCCATGTCCTAAATTGCAGGGACAGAGGCAGTTTGGCACTCGGAACTTGGTTACTGCCAAGTGTCTTGACCGGAACGAATATATGACGATATTAAAAGAAAACAAAACACTTGTTCCTGAATAAAGACCTCTGCAAAGTCTGAGAAGTTCTGACATTAAGGGATTCAGACAGATTAGTTCCCTTTTTTTTTTTTTTTTTAAAATATCATTAAGCAATATTTGTTTTTCTTCTCTGTTGCCATCATTTTATTTGTCATGTATATTCATTAATCCTGCAGATTAAGGCCAGATCGGGATATGCTGAAATTCAATCTCTCCACTGGTTTCAATAAATCTGGCGGTGGGATGAAACTCTCCCCTCGCTGACGCTGGTGTGAATTTGGAGCCACTCTACAATGTCACTGCGGTCTAGCACAGGGCCCGAGTTGTGCCCTTTGAATGCCTTACGATGCCATTTTAGCAGGGACATGGCACAAAGCAAGTTCTTCTGTGAATGCCAGCATAGTTTCAAAGCAGCAGGAACGGTCACCGCAGCGTTTTCTATGGTTTGGGATGTGCTCCCAGAGAAGGACGGCTGGATGCAGATTCCCCTTCCGTTCCTGCACCATGTTTGCAGGAATGGAGGTCCGTCACAGGAGAGCACTCAACAGGTCAACGCGGACCCCGCAGCGCCTCCAGCACAGCTTTCCTGTGCCATCCTGGCAGCGCCCGGTGACGAGCCCGGCCTTGCACTTCTCTCAAGCCCGGGATGCATCACGGGATGAGTTCGTGTTGGAGCTTGCCGGAGCAAGGCCGGCCTGCGGCTCCCCGCACACAGGAGAGCAACCGAACGTGCAAGAAGAGCGAGGCAACGTGCACGTGCCAGGATGCAAAATGCAGCTCTTCAAGTCAAGACACGCCAACCGTAGCTCCCACACCTCCACAGAGCAGCAATGCTGAGCGCTAGGAAGAGGAAGGAAACCTTGGGAGCCACCACGAAGACAACCAGGGAAGCGGGGGGACATTGCATGGAAGTGTATGCACCGCCCATGCCAGTCCTTCAAGGTCCAGCCTCAGCTCTATGGCACAACTCGGCTATGCCTCTGGGCAGCGAGCTCTACATCCTATTAAAGCTATGGGCTAATTGAAGCAAGTTCAGCTTGTACTCTGCCTATTGGGTCATGCAAGGCAGAAAAGGCCCCAGTGGCATAACCACTGCTGACGTGTCCTCCATGGTGACGTGCCCGGGAACGCGGGCATCTCACGCCAAGGCCACCAGGCAGGAGGGAGACGACGCGGCTCCGAGAAGCAGCGCAGACTTGGGCACCACCAGCACTTCCTTGCATTTTTCTAGGCTACTGCAGGGGTTGTATGAACCTGCAGAAGGCATGGCTGCAAGTGACCGAGACACCTCCAAAACCAGCCTCAACTCACGGAGTCCATGGTCTTGGGAGACGTGCATGGCAGGGCTGGGGCGTTTCAAGAGCTACACCTGGATATCTGGGCAAACAGGCAGATGATAACAGATACGTGAGCTTGCACCCTGTGATCTAAGCCAGTACAGCCTTGGTATTGTTTGCTCTGGCAACAACTATGCAGCAGCAAGATTTTACAACACAGCAAAAAGACACTATAGACGTGTGCCCTTAAAAATGTGGGGCCAGCTTTTAATTACATCAGCTCTGGATTGACTGGAATAGTTTCAAAATGAGTTAAATTTTGAGAAATGAGATTTAAAAGCATTAAACTACACCACAAACATTCTACCGTGTGGGATTTCTCGAGACGCTGCAATTACATATTTCCATTTGCACTTTCTGATGAAAAGAAACTGCATGTTTTTCTTCACTGTATTAAATAAAGTATTATGTTAAAGTTACGGTGTTCACATATGTATTTTTGAAGATTCACGAATCCCCTGAGGTGTAAATTCTACATAAACAGGCACACATACATGCAGAAAGGGTAAGAGAAACCCCTTACAGCTGATTCCAAATTTGCTATTACAAATTCAACTCATTCTCACTTTTAACCAATAAACATATACATGTGTGTGTATATAAATGCAGCTCACTCAGGCTACAAGAGACCACACTTCTTGAGCTAGGCTAAAACAAGACAAAAAAAAGGCAGACAGAACTAAAGAAACACGGTTTGCTGCCTTAGACAATAAAGGTGGTGCTAGGTTATCTCTTCTAATGCTGCAAACAGCCCCCGCCCACTAACTAAAGAGAACAAGTGCGAGATGTTTGCACATGTTGACAAGTGAGCAAGTTAACACATGCTGCCCAGGTTGAAAAGCCCCCCAAAGTGCTCAGGTCTAAGAGGAATAGCTGAAAAGCACGTTCAATGTAAATGAGCTCCAGCCACCTTCTGATCTTCATTTAGGCCTTGAATGAAAGTGAGTGGAGAAACTGCTCCTGAAATCAATGAGATCTGAATCTTTATTTCTGAGCTCTTATTTCACTTAATTTAACTGCATGAACCTCAATAAGTGAAGTAAATAGACTTAGTGCCTTTTTTTTTTTTTTTTTTTTTTTGGAAGGAAAARCACTAAAATTACTTTTGGAAAGCACAGCTAAAGAAAAGCCACAAAGTGATTTAACAACACCTGGGTAAGTTTTGAAGATGGATACCAATTTATCTTCAAAAGTCTGGGAAGAAAAAGCCTCAAATTTGGTCGCTGGCACTACAAATGCTGCATGTTGCAGCAAGTGCAGCGCTTTGAGAGCTGCCCTTATTTAGCAAAATGGAATCTCAGCCCCTCTTACTGCCAGATTTTAGTGCTGTGCAGAAATGTAAACATGTTTGAACATTTTCAAATGTACTTGACGTGTACAATATGGTACCTTAATACAGTGTTCAAAGTGGGAAAACCTCCGCTCTCAGGCTTGTGATCCACACTGTTAACCTCCTCCGTGCAACTACAGGGAGCCTTCCTCATGCTCTTTATCCCCTATAATAAAAGCCTGGCCTCCTCCATTGAGCAGGCTGCGCTCCAGGAAGACAAGGTAATGTTTGCTCCATCTCTGGAAATGTGTTCCGAGTTGCACCTTCCTCATGCGGACCCGCACAGAAAACGCAACGAGGGAGTTAATCTGCTTTGACTGGGCACAGGTGCCGCTCTCGTTTCTCCCTGGCCTTGCCAAAGCAACCCCTTCCACTTCCCTGTGCAGCCTTTCCTCCATCTGTGTATAAGGACCACTTCTGCTTGTGTGTGAGCCACTGGGAGGCCCACACATGCAGGCGGCTGCACGGAGCCCTGCCAAACCACTGTCACTGCGGCAGACTTTCACGGCACCGTTATGTCATCCATTGTTTTTGGAAAGAGTAATAAAAAAAACCCTATTAAAAACAAGCAAGCGAAATTGCTTTCTCTTCTAATAAGCATGAAAGCACAGGTTGGTCAAAGCAAAGTTTATCCCTTACTGATCTTTTAAGTCAGATTAATAATTCAAATACACTCACAACTTGTGGCTCTGGTTTAAAATTGTCATGAAAATGAATGCAGTTGTTAAATTTGTTTCTGAAACTACATGGTTCCGATACCTGGGATGTCACTCGTTCCGTGACATGCTCCAAGTTTTGCATTCCTCACCAAACTTACCTGAGCAATGTGCAAAGCACACAAAGCTCCAGCACAAAATATATACATATATATATATAGGCAGATAGAAAAATCCAAAAGACAACATGCAGATAAAAATTAAAACAACAACAACAAAAAAGAACACGCGCTTTAGCACACCCATTCCTTGGAGCACAGCAGCTTGGAAGGGGCTGCGACATTAGCTCCATGACAAGCGGATGAATGTCCCCTTTTATTCAGCAGGTCGCCAACGCGGCCGCAGCGCGAGCTGCAGCACAGAGGGTAAAATGTTATCTGCCCAAGTCGGCCGCGCTGTGCTTATCTTTGCCAAAGATGTCTTGAGGGGAAAAAACGCCACAACTTTTCACTAGCAGAGCAACATTCATGTAGAGACATGAAAGCTTTACTGTAAAACCAATCTAATTCACTTCTGCTCCTGCCTGCTGCTCGACTCCTGCAAGGTTTGATCTGCAAAAGATGCCATCCAAGCTTGCAAATAGCTAGTGCTTTTCTTTTTGTCCTTTTTTCTTCTTTTTTTTTTCAATCCACTGGGTTTTGGGTTTTATTCCTCTTTCCACTCTCTCCCTGGAACAGATTGATTTTGATTATTTTTAAATATCTTGTGGCAACTCCAACAGCCGCAGTCGATGCCCAGGTTTCAGTCGCTGGGCACCGCTGCGCTCGCCTGCACGCGGGAGGGAGCCGGGCGCGTGTCGAGCCTCCCCGTCCTCGCCTCCAAAGCGCCCTTGCCAAGCTCGCAGCGATGCCCCGACCGCCCCAGCTTCCCTTTGGCGGTGACAGCCCCAAGAGCTTCCCAAGCCGCCGAGGCAGCGGGCTCCGGAGCAAGGCAGTGCACCACAGACCCTCCCAGCACACCGCGGAGCTGCTCCCTGCCTTACGTCACTCCCAGATAAGCTTTATTCCAGCCAGAGCCACCTTATCTGGGAAAAATGACACCGAGCCGTGAGTTTTTACAGCTGTCGGTCCGTTGGGCCGCCCTTCATGCCTTGGCCAGCCTCCCCCTGGCAGCTCCCCTGCTGTGGAAGGACAGAGGCTGCCCTCGGTGCTGCAGAGCATCACGGTGCTGAAGCAGGGCCAGTTCCTCACAGGAGATGAGCCCAACGCTGCCCATTAGCAGACCTCAACTTCAGGCCCACAAGTGAGGACGTCCCCACGCACCATGACACAGAGTCAGACATCTGCGCGAGGGGCCTCCTGCTGGCCCCAAGAACCCCAATTCCACCTCAGAGTTCCCCTGACTGTATGTGAAAGCAGAGAGATGGGCAGCAGGCCAGGAGGAGCTTCAGAGGTCATGTCCCCCTGGTAGCCCTGCTCCAGCACGAGCTCCACCACCACCAAACGCTCATCTCCTCCGGGGTCATGACGGGCCTCCGTGTCGTTCCTGATCTGTGTGAGGCCGATCACGTCTCTCTGCTCGCTAGGCATTAAGGTGAGCTCCTCCAGACAGCCTCCCTACAGTGGCAAAAGCCAGGAGGAAACGTTGAGCTCACCAACACCAACAGGAGCTGTGTCTCTCACCTCCTACATACGGACTTTTCCTCCCAGTTTTCTTACCATGGTTCCCACTCCGTAAGTGTTTCTCAGGAGAGTCTCCTTTCCACTTGCCCTGCTCCTCATTCCCAAAAAACTTGAAAATAAATACAAATCCTGAACAAATCAAGCCATTTCTTCCCTAGGCTGGGAAAAATGTACTCTGTGGTGCTGAATGTGGTGCTGCGTGACACTGTATTGCATGTGGTGAAACAAAACTACCCCCTTTCTAGAGCTAGAAATAAAAAGATTTTCCAAAGGCAGAAAAGGAGGTGGCTTTTGAAAATCCTCTTCCATAAGAGATCAGCACTATTCAAGCAAGGGCATAAACTGTGCCCCCCAAAATTACATTCCCAAACCTGCTACACCTCCACAAAAGGAACCTGAAGTAACCAGAGTGTAAAGTTGATCTAAATACCAATATTAGAGTCACTAGACTCTATTAGTTATCACTGCTGTATTAGGGTGCTTCAACAGCCTCACTTGAAAATTATTTCACTTATTTGCAATAGGCTGTGATACTTTGAAGCAATCTCCTCCTTTTTAAGCAGAATGCAAGAGAAGCTTAAAAATTATGGTGGTAAAAGACAAAAAGACAGAAAAAAAAGGAGAGAGTGGGCGCTTAGACTCGACAGAAACCAGCTGCTGGTAGATGCATTATATCCTTACTCGGCTTACAAGCTCCCCAAAGGGTCTGGTACAGGAGTTGTGATTGCCCACAGGAAAGTCTATCTTGTGATCTGAAATGTGTTATACAGCTATGGGATGTCTCCCATCCCATTTGTTTCTAAAGGGGCTGCTTCTGATAGAAGCATTTTGTATTTTGCCTCCTGAGTTTCATAACAAAAATTATTGAAGACTTTTGAGAGCTTTGCCAAAATGAGTTTTCACTGAGAGTCTCAAAACAGTCCAAGGAAAATTTCTGCAATACTCTGCTGAATGCTCCCAATAAACAGCAATCTAGTTTATCCTTGAGAGAAGTAGGTCTGTCAATGTGTAGCTATTCCAGATAAGCTGCTGCTAATACAACGCAGAGAAAGCGCGTGTGACTCCAGCAATAAGCCCAGTATATTTGCAGGGCGTTGCCGTCTCCTCCATACGTTGAGGCTGAGCAGATGTCCTGCAGAGCAAGGAGTCTGCAGCCCGTGCAAATGCACTTTGCATGAGGCGATCAAAGCACCCCGAGAAGCCAGGACACAACAAAACAGCAGCTTTCTGCTCTCCGAAGGGGGACCGCATGAGAAAGCAATCTTACCCAGAAGTGGTGGGATGCTCATTAATAGCAAGCATATTCACCTGTTGCTAATAATATGCGCCCCAGAGCATTGCTTGCTCTTCTTTGGCCATTTATTTGCATTTACCTCAAAACGTGGTTTCCATCAAGCTCACTTTAAGACCCCGACTTGGATGTACGCACTCACGGTCCTCAGCACACAGCTGCACGGCCATCCCTCAGCTGAAGGTGTTTGACCCCAGATGCTAGGTGAGAGCCAGCACCTTTTCCAAGGTGGTGAGCAAGCAGGCACCTCTCCCCAGCACAGCACTGGAAAACTCATAAACTCATTTTCCCCGTGCACTAGGAGCAGGATGCTATGAGGACTCTGCTTTTCTTTACCAACATGTTGTTATCCAAGTTGCCCTTCAAAGGGCTTCCTCACCCTCTTATCACACACATACTGCAATGACTTTTAACCTGTGCTCCGCATTTCCGTGGGAATCCCCAGGCGATTCCCATATCCAAGAAAGGTAAATAGGGAAGTAGGCTCACATTCCTGAGACCAAGCTTTGTGCCCCCTCATGCTGAGAGGCACCCTAGGAGCTTGCTTATTGGAAAAGGCTGGAAACCACCGGTATGTAGAGCGCAGCTCTGAATGTGCTACGGGCGCCTTTAAAGTGGCTCCTTCCCCCTTGCAGTTTACACATACACAAATAAATAATTAAAAACAGAGATAGACACACAGAGCTCATGGCATACTTATGTGGCAGATTAAACTGGAGATTCTCAGGGTTGGACCGCAAGCTTCAAGTCTCATTTCACAGACCAAGAGTGCACGCATGCCCAATTTGGATTAAAAATAAAATGCTGAATGCAAGGACTAAGCAAATTAGTTACCAGCAAGTTGGCTGGTACCTCAGCTGGCCTCAGCTCCATGTAGGTGTCATGAGCGGCTGCCCACTGCCCACACAGCTGCAGCTCCCACCGCGGCACCCTGACAGCCCCACTCCCTCCACGGTACCTCCACTCCCCTGGAGTTTGGACGCTGGAGAGAACGTGTGTTTTATTGTCAGAAAATCATTGCTAAGCACTCTATCCTTGCCAGGCAGTAATAAATGCTCCTTATCACATCTTAATACCTCTCTTGTTCAGGAAACACATGCTGGAATAGACTGGAGAGGCAAGTTGACTCTCGGGCTTGCAACAGTGGCAGTCAGCAATAGGTGAGGGGGCTGTTTACATCCTGTTGAGCTCATCTGCCCTAAATAAACATGGATCTCAAGTGTGGCTGGCAGCTCCATAACGCAGGAGCTCGACTTTGCTGCTTGTTGGGAGACACAATTTATATATATGTGTGTGTCTATTTATTTATAAATATATATGTTTTCTCTCCTTTTGGGAACAGTGCAGTTCTTAGAGGGTAAACTTAAGCTATATAGCTTGGGTATATAATGTATATAACCAGCCATGGGAAACTTTGCCCAAAGACATCTTGCACCAAGTGGATTTGCCCCAGGCCCTTGCCGTAGGGTAGACAAGGCTGTATAAATCACCACAGGCTGATTTCCAAGTTCTCCCTGGTCAGCTGCATAGGGACATTGCCTCTTGCTTTCCTCCAGTCCTAATGCAGAGACCCCCTAAGCACTCGTATACTCCCGGTTGAGCCTGTGCATTTACAAGAATCCCCCCGCAGAGCCGCTGTCATTTCTGCCTCCCTCCCATTCAGGGAATGCATGTCATCAGGTTTAATTTATACAGAGCAATTAAAGTTACAGATCAGATGCATAAACACTGCTCTAATTGTATAATGAAAATCCGGATGCTGAAGACACAACGTGCTAATAAGTGCTTTGGAACCATTTCAGAAGTAAGAACAGAGACTCAATATATTTTATAGCTATACATTATACTAACACATAGAAGGCTGCAAGTGAAAACCAGGGCTGGCTCAGCTTCCACAGAAATTTATCATCACATAAACCAAACTCTGTAGCTATTGGCTTCCTGCGACACGAAGAGCTTCCTTCCTTTCTCAATGATTACTTCACAAAAAGGGGGGCAGGGGGAATTTTGGTCGCTTTTCTGATGCTCCTCGAGGAAAAATGCCGAGTTAGAAAGTGCAATAATTATTTATTAGCACTGATATGTTGCAATATATCCATAAATAACCATTGTTAATATATGCATTGTTACATAACAAGGTACTTTATCCTTTATGGCACTAGATCATGATTTAAGACAAAGTGTGATTCAAGACAAAGCCTTTTTTCAGGGAAAAGGAAGGGTTTTTTTTTTTTTTTTCAAGAAAAGCACAAGATAACCTTAGTTCTGTAATGGGGGTAGATGTTTACTACTGAACACATCCTACGAACTTATCATAGGCCAGTAAAGAAAATGTAATAGCCTGAAATCTCTTGTTCAAGTGAGCTAAGAGGTTCAAAATAAGGGTACAATATAACGATTACGATACGACTTTTACAGAGAATACGTGCTTTCTGAGAGGTTCAGTGCCCTGAACCTGTAGTTGCAGTGGACATCCAGATTTTGCAATCCTACGAATGCTCTTAAAGACTCTGAACCATTTTTCAAAACGATTCAATCACATAGTTTTTTTTTTTTTTTTTAAATTGACTCTCCCTCTGATGGTGCTATACGAGCACCCGGTGCCTTAGTAAATGCGTTTGCTAACTGTACACGAACAGCTAAAGAAGCACTGCTGTACACGTGTGCAACCTCTGTCCATCCCCCCATTTACATGCTGTTCAGGCCCAGTTCCTGCCGTTCAGGGACACACGTCCCATGTCAGTCCACAAACTCACTGCTCTTATCAGCGAGGTGCTGCTGAACCACCCACGCCGGGGAGAAGGAAACCAGGCACACAGCAGCCTTTGAAGGACCAAGCCACATTAGCTGGTGCCAGACTCCCTACGGTTTATGGAGAGAGATAGCAAACCCCGAGAGCTGCTCTGCCTCTCCCCCCTGCCCGCAATCAGAGGAGCCCTGGTATGTGTGAAAACCTAAGGATAGGCTGTGCAAGAAGGTCCCAGGAGAGAGAGAAGCACCAAACCAGTAGTACAGCACATTGGTGAGATCTCACCTGGCATAACCCAGATGTTTGTAACTACATATGTTTTTTGGTTTGCTACTGCTGAGATCTCCCGCTTTCTGATAAAAAGAGAAGTACTTGGCGTCCTGTGCGGGGTATCACACACCGCACTTCACGGTGGCAAAATTAAAACTGACACAAGGCAACGCAGGGCTAACCACTGATTCACTTCCTCCTTAATCACTGCAACCTTCCAATGTTCACGCCCTGTGCAGAGAAACAAGGAAGGTGGGTCCTTAAAATCCAATTTAATTTTGAATAGACAAATATGATTAGAAGGGAAAAAAACCCCAGACAGTCCTATCTGTCTCACCGTGGCTCCATGAGCTGTACCTGATAAACTGGCTTTGTGCAATACCTCGAAAAATATCCAGTCTTGCCTCCACACACCTTGTTTGTAAAGCGCTATTTACTTTCCTGCCACTGTTTGGCTACCTGTTAAACACAATTAACCTGATAAATTTTTTTTCCAAACAAGCCACATATTTATCAGGAAAAAAAAAAACTTATTCAGCAAGCCAAAGGCAAATATTGTCTCCTGCAAGGGCAGAGAGGTCAGGGGCAGTAATCAGGCCCTCCTTCCACACAGAGTAATTTGTTAATTTTTTTCTGGTTACAAATTAAAAGTAGATAAACGGAAGATGAGAAGCAACATTTTCAGCCTCGTACCTATTTTCTGTAAGCTTTATTTGCCCAACAGTAGGTAACCCGTTTATCACATACACTCCCTATTTACACATCTCAGGGAGCAAAAAACCTGCGTTCAAGGCCGGTCGCTGGAAACATTACAAAATTCACTGTGAGGCTCCCGACCAGCTTTGATTACTTTTTTTCCAGCCTACAGGTTCTGAGCAATAATCAACATTTCCACGGCACGGGGGACGCGGTCCCTACCAAGAGCGCCAGCCTCTTGCTAAGCCTTTGCTGCTGGCACCGGAGCTCCTGGTCCCTGGGTGTCCATCAACATCATGTCCACATCGTTCACATGCCCTTAACCTTCATCCTTGCCCATGTCTAAAAACTGTCAGAAATGAGAGGAGGTTATAAAAACCCCTACAGATAGTGCAGCCAAAATCAAGCTACAAGACAGACTTGGAGAGGACGCCGTATGAGAGGATGGGTCAGCAACCCACACATCTTTCCACGAGGTATTTTAAAGGCATTTTGGGCAGAGAGCTGCACTGGGAGCACCGTGTGGATTGAAACCTTTTGCTTTTCCCAGGCCAAGCTCTCCTAATTCGAGGATGTTTGTGAAACTGCACTGCCAAATCCATGATTTCACAAACTTCTCCGCAGTGATAACATAAACAGCCTGCAGTGATTTATCCGCAGGATCAAACTGTGTTAAAAGAGGAATGTAAAAAGATGTACATTTGAAGACATTCCTTCCGAGAGAGAGAGGAAAGCTCATATATATACACAACAGGAACCACATGCCCCTGAATACTCGGAATCAGCACTTTTCATTTTCTTCTGAAAATCCTTCTAAAATCCAGTGAATTAAGAAAAATAATAAAAAGTCTCTGCAATTGAATTAACTCTTCTTATAACCTAATGAGACGTAACTGCAAGGTCTGCATGACAAAACGTTGCAGATATTCCCTGTAATTGGCTGAGTTTCTCGCCTTCCTTCTACACAGCAGATGGAGGCTTTTGCAAGTCAGGCCAGAGTTTGCTCTCAATTACATCTGTGTCAAAACAGAGGTGACTCCATTGACTGAGGCAAATTTATTCGCAATTTACCTCTCTGGCATGGGCAGCACCGAGCCGGGACAGTTCTAAGGCAATCTGTTTAATTAAACCCAAATGGATCATACTTGAGAAACTACAAGCAGGAATTATGACATATTACGCATGACACAAAGCATCATAAATGCCTCTCAGATTCAGCACGAACGTACATTGCATCAGCAAAGCTGCAGCAGAAAGGAGAATAAACTCCCCTCTCCTAGGCGAGACGGATCATCCAGCAGTTCTAGTTTTCCAATAAAAAGCTGTCCTTTAGGAGGGGAGTCACCCTGATTTCCCCTCTCGCTCCCCTGACGACTTTGACGTGCCGGTTTCTGCGCTTCAGTCAAAACGAGCCCCTGGGCAGCCGCAGCTTCCCGCGCTCCGCGGCATTCCGGGCACGCTGTTACAGCCCCAGCCCTCCTTGCCTGGCCCACGGGATGCTCACACGAGGCAGGACACAAGGCAGAAAGCTGCAAAAAGCCAGCGCTGCCTTTCAGCGCCTCCGCTTGGCGCCATCCGAGGCACTCTCCGCTCCTGTTATCCACGCTTCCAAACCATCAGCAATATAGAAAAATCAGAGCTGTGAAGTTTGCCGAGTATATTTACCCAGCTGTAATTTTAATACCCAACAGCCGAGAGCGATGGTGTGTTGATCCCTAGGGTTGGGAGCCCTATCGCTTTATTAATGAACTTACATGTGTTTATCTGCTCTAGGTGCTTAATCTCCGCTGGGACCGCAGGCTGCAAACCCCTGCCAATGCCTGGTATTACAGAGTCCATCCTAGGTGTTAGCAAAGGGCCGATATCCAGGAACCGCCAGTAAAAAAACGCTCTTGCGAGCACTGCCAAAGAAATGACTAATAAAAATAATAATAAAAATAAAAAAGGTTCTCAAAGCAACAAGAGGTAAAATACACAGAGGGAAATGGCTAAGGTCTAAGCAAAAAAAAAAAAAAAAAAAAAAAAANATTATGTACGTTGGACTGGGGAGAAGGGGAGGAGGGCGATGAAGAGCGCCCAAATTTGCAAGCAGGAGGAGCAGTCGGCTGTCTGCCAGCAGGCAGGAACTCGAGATCCAGTCTGCATGGCTCCCGAGCCATTTTCTGGGGTATAAACAGAAAAATGAAAACCACAAGCAGCAAAACATTACACCCACGAAGAACCTCCAGCCACCCACTCAGCGGACGGGCTTCTCACCGGCCCTTCACTTGTGTCTGAGTTTTCCATTTCGTTGAAGGAGAGGAAGGGAGGGTAACAGCTCCGGGCTAGACCCACGGCGGCCTTTGCTTTGCCCCCGGTGGGGACACTGCTGGTCCCCATAAATAGGAGTGAGCATCCTGCCCAGCAAGGGCTGAGCCGGCGGCTCCCCAGCGATTGCCCAAGGTCCCGCCGGCGCCACTCGTGCTCCTCGCAGGAAGCCCGTGTGAGGCCAGGCTGGAGCCAGCCCGTGTTACACCTTGTTTTACGATTAAGAAACTCGCCTGACTCTTTGGTCCACTCAGTGCCAAATTCAGGCTAGTGGTGTAAGTTACAGCTTTTCAGAAGCCTCCAGAAGTCATGTTAGATCCATCTGGGTGCCGCTGGGGATGGAGACAGGGCAAGGAAGAACTGCATCTCCTGTCCCCCATCCTCTCTTCCCAGTAACCCACGAGTTGGGAGCCCAGAGGACACAGACATAGGAAACTGAGGAGAAGAAAATAACAGTGTGGAAACACGTCCGTGTTCTCGTACAGGTTTATCACAATACGACCTCGATCTCCCTAAGGAACAAGACCAAACTATAGCACATAGGGCTTTTTTGCCTACTGGTCAAGGCTGCAAATTGTCAAAAAGGGGGACTCCAGAGTAAGCTGGCATGACCCAGCGCGTACCTAAACTTCCCCATGAGGAGACTGCAGGTCGTTTTGTACCTCTCCAGTGCTATGCCACAGGCAGCAGCAATAACTGCTTTGAAAATTATTCCATATGGATTGCTTTCCTTAATATCTCCTCTCTACTGCAAAAATGAGATAGGGGGGAAGAAGGGGTACAACCAACCTTGGAGTCGTTAATCCAAATTCCTCTTCCCTGGGTTTGCAAAGATAAAAACGCAGGGCAGGACGCGGTGTCCACAGCACACAGCAAGAGGAACAGCAGTCACAGCTGCCCATGCCCCGGAGGAAGCAAACCTCCATGGGGTGCCGTGCAAACACCGGGCTCGCACACAAGCAGAGCTGCCCCGAGTCGCTTGCATTCCCCTGCGTGACTCCTTGCAGGGCCTGCAAGCAGGAGGCGAGTGTGCAGCTGCCGGCCCCACGGAAATGAAGCAGGGAGCCCGCAGGCTGTGGGGCCAAAGGGAAGTTTTCAGCTTCGCAGTGCCTCATCAGGCATCACATACATGTTTTGTGCCCCCATTCTAGCACTGCATTAAAAAAAATGGCAATATCAGCATTTTGCAGTGTAAAAACTCCATTAGGGATCATGGTAAAGGACACTATGAAGCACTTTCAAAATCCAGTAGATCCACAAACACACCTGACGGTATTTCTTTAAATTTTACCTTTTTTTTTTTTTCCTCCTGATCATCTGCATACATGGCAAAAGTAACATTCCCAGGAAGACTGAGTCATCTGGGAAAGCGCAGGAGCTCCCAGTTACTTTCCCAGTACCTGTCCCTTCTTGCTTGGCAGCTCCCTACTTGTAAAGAAGGGAGGGATTATTATTAACCAATTGATACGGTGTGCGCTCTCCTCCACCTTCTTTCTGGAAGCCATCTGAGCACCACCTCGCTTTCCTCGACGCGCTGCAGCCCGGCTCCGTGCAAAGACAGGGTTGTGCAGGATTAACCCTCCTGCTTCCTAGGCATCAGCACAGGCCTGCCCGCTCCCACTTCTTGAACCCAAAGTCACGAAACCTGCTCTGGACGCTGGCAGGAGCAAAGTGTGCTGCTAAAACCCTCCCGCCTTCCCTTCCGCAGCGCAGCAGGAGGGCTCGCACACGCGCGTGTCAGCAGCAGCCCGTGAACACACTTGATGTGACGCATACGGGAAACACCTTCCAAAGGGCAAACCGCCCAGGCTGCAGTGACCTCGCAGCACGCACCTCCTGCAGCTGCAGCCGAAATGCAACACGGCCGACCCGGGTGCAGGGCATGCAGGTCTAAAGGGCTGCTGAGCGCCACCGAAAGCCGGTTTACCCGCCGGAGGGGGCGTTCTTGGGGAGGGGATGGCCAGCCGCCTCCGTGGCCTCTTCGGTTTACATCATGGGGCAGATGCCTCGTTTTGAGTCTTTTTGTGGCCTGGACAGCAAGTCAGCACCCCGCAATCACGGGGGTTTTATGCACTGATGCACAGTTTATTTACAGAGCTTTTAAATATTTTTCTTAGCTCCTAAACAGTGCATCCTGCCTCCTGGCAAGGTCCTGCTGGGGGCTGGTTTCAGGGCCTCAGAGATGTGGCTGGTGGGCGCAAAGGCAGGAAAAGGTGACTACCTTGTACCCTCTTTTTCCTCCCTCTTCCTCCCACCCTCCTCACCCCAACAAAAACACTCAGGCTAGATATTCTCAAATAAAAATAGATTTTCACTAGGGAAGGTCTGAGTAAAACTAGTGGTTATTCCTGTCCCCCTCTGTCCCTCCTGTTTACTAAGAGTGGCAGAATTAGACATAAACTAAGCAGTTTACACAACCACCTGAAATAACAGGATTTGTCCTGTTTTAACTCTATAGGAGCTCATGACTCACGAGCAACAATAATAAACTTCAAATAAAGCCATTCAGCTCCGTTTTCTTATATTAGCAACCTAGCCCAGCAGGAGGGTCCAAGCTTTTATCCCTCTCTTAATGTTCTTTCAATAATTAGCTGCTTATCGTAGTTTTCCCTTTTATTTCGTGCCAGAAGTAAAGCCTTTCCATGAGCAACATACCAAAGGAGGGAGCTACTATTTCAGAGTGTCTGTGTTCGCAATGTGAACTGCTCTGTGTAAACAATGAGATCTTCTCCTGCCTTGAGTGAGCCAGATGTTTAAAAAAGAAAACCACTCCCCCCGACAGACACTGCATGAAGTTATGTCAGGGAAGAGATTCCCTCCTTAAAGTCACGGATGGATTTTTATCAGTGGTGCAACAGGTCAAGCACCCAGGCTTTTTGCTTCTTCCACCTTACCTGTATGATGTAGACAGAGAGAAAAATAAACCAACTTCTTAATGGGCAAAGCTTTGAATGGAAGACCAAAGTCTTGTGGTTATCCACTGCTATCCAAACTGTGTGTCCCTCCTGCAGGAACACGCTGGACACGGTCAAATACAGTTTCTTAAGTCCTGGCTAACGTCCATAGCGTGAGCACAAACGTAAAGAAGTCAGGGCTCAAAAGGTGCTTATGTGACCCCTACACTGCTCTCTGCCCCGACGCGTCCTGTTCCAAGCCCAGCCCTGCACATGGACCCGTCTGCAGCTCGCTCAGATGTGCCCCGGCAGTGTGGGTCAGCCCTACAGGGGCTATCGCACGGCACGCGCAGTGATCATTTCCCACGGCAGCACGCGGGACTTCGAGCAGACAGCCTCATCGTCCCGCTGTGCCGCCCTCTTAGAAAGGACAGGGAGAAATCAGTGGGTTATTAGAAGGCTGCATTTAATCAGCCTAAAAGATTGGCCCCGGGTGACCTGCAGAGAAGTAAATGTCTAGATGATTTTTTCTGCCTTTTCTCATGAATCAAAGCATAATTTCCCACTAAGGTGATATCAATTTCATTTTCTGAGGTAGACATTCCTGTGCTTTCTTGCTGGCTCCTTTTTCTGCTCATGTAAAATCTCAGAAGCAAGCTAACGAGAAAAGAATCCTCCCTCTCCTCTTTCTTAATAAGATTTATTTTTGTGGGATACTGTGTTGTCTGTCTGTTTCTGTTTTTTTATAGAAAGCCAGTGCAGAGGAAAAGTGTGCACGGTTCAGCTCATGACGAATGTGAATATTGAAACTGGGCTTTGGTACTGAAATAAACATTTGATTTTGTTCTTTGCCTAAGAAAACAAAAGCTGAACACTAGCTATTGTTAAAGAACTAAAATCCTGATAAAATGAATAGAACACAGTCAGATCCTGGAAAAACAAATAAGTGTCTCACTGACGGCTCTAAATCTTCTTTAAGTCCTCTGTCAAGAGTAGACTTCTTTTTCTACTGTTTTCTAACAGGTTGACTTGACGACCTCAAGAAATTCCAATTCCAGATGTGTTTATGCTTCCAGCTTTTCATACTGCTGTTCTCGGAGTAGCCCAAATAGAAACCAGAACCCCAATAACAAGATATTTAAACATGTAATCTCCGCAACATACAGAGATGTGCCCCAGAGCTCAAGTCTTTTAAAAGTTCACCCCACACTGCGCCTGGGCACGGAGGCACCCTTCCCAACGGGCCTTGGGACGAGGTACCCTGGGACCACTGCCCTTGTTCTCGCGATGGCTTCTCGCTATCATTCTGCAGCAGACCCTGCAGCCAACAAAATTAGAAAGATCCCCAAAGGGATGAGAATTGATGACAAAGCAATCATTTATTTTTCCAAAGTACTTCCAAGCTGGTATACGTAATCTTTTATTCGCAAGGGAAAACAGAAGGTGGTTTTCTCTTCTATTATGGTTTTCTCTTTCACATCACTCTACAGCACCCAGAGGATGTTCACAGTGTTTGCTTTCATCCTGTACATTAGAAGCTCAGTTGAAACCTTTTCCACCTCAACTTAATGAAATACGCAGGCTGATAAACATCCTTTCCCTCTTTTCCCCATTCACTATCAGATAACTTTTTGGAAAGCACCGAAAGTGACAATGAGTAAACCAGGCTTTCTGAGAGGTCTGGTTTCTTAGACTGGACAAGACTTTTATGTTAATATCCTTTATATTAAACCCGGATGGATTAAAAGAAAAAAAAAAATCATATGGGAATAGGGGGTGGCCAAAGGGTAAGATGGGGTACTATGAAGACAGTGTGTGCCTCCGACTTGTGCTCCTCAACTACATATTGTACTTGGGCCACATAAATTAAAAATTACGTATGGTATACACTACATTAAATGAATGCAAACCTTATGCTTCTGGCTATTGCAAATGTCTATTTTTCCTTTAAAAACACGTAAGTATTCTATTAAAATCCCAAGTCAGTGAGACTGGTGTTACCCATCAGCGCTTAACCTAGAGAATGAAAACGGGCCAGAGCGAGATCTGTATCTGATCTTGACCCCCGGCACCCAGTGCCAGTTTGGCAGTTGAAGACGTGCCTGTAAGTGAGGTGTTGGCAGTTTTCCTCAGAAATCTCTTTGGCCAAAAGTATGTGATCGCCTCATGTCTTCAGAAACAGTATAATTTCCAAAGAAGGCAAACTGATTTTAGTAATAGAATATTTTCAAAGTCAGCACACAAAAAGCCTTCAAAAGGTTGCGACTCATACCATCCTTTTCAACGCCTAAACTCTCTAGATGTCATGATAAATAGGGCCCTATAAAAGCCTCTGCCCGTTTGAGACCTGCAATCAAAGCTGCCATCAAAGAAACCAATCTTTCTCTGCCTTGTTAACGCTATTTGCAGATTGGATGGAACTGATATTATTATATGCTCATGCTTGCTGGAGTTTAGCACCCAACAAGAGAAAACAGCAGATGCAAGCTCTGTTACGGTTAAGGCTCCACAGATAGATAGTGCTGTGTTGTTACTTCGATTCTTTCATTGTAACGCATGAACTAAAACATAGCACAAGTTACCTCATACCAAACAAGGGTAGCATTAATTTGCAGGTATCTCATCAGACACATATTTAAATGTATACACAACAGCTTCATAACTGTACTTTACCTCATGCACAGTCAAGACCCCAGTGACTTCAGAAGAGGAAAAGGAGGCACTTGATATATGATGAGCAATGAAGTTTCACCCATATAGATATGCCTGGCCATCTTATATAATTTAAGCTAGAAAGAAAAAAAAAACATTCATAGAGCCTAATAAAAGAACTAGTTGGAAGAAGTACATGTAGTATATAGGCTGAGTTGAAGCTTCAAGTTCTTTTCCTGAACTGCCTTTTTCATAATGGTTTAGCACAAAATTGATGTGCCTGTATCTGTTCTTAAAACAGTTTTCCTAAGAACAGACAACAAGCAGAAAATAATCTTGAAAGAACATGTGTGAAATCTGCACAAACAGAGCGGATTTTTTCCATTTTCCATTTAAACATATCTGCTTATGCAGCTGCAACCAAGTCTCTTGCACTCTGTTAAGATACTTCATGTTTCACAGAGTAACAATGCAGAACAACAATGAAATCTTCATTATAAACAAAAATGTCCTCTTCTTTGCCACTTTACCAGAACAGTCAAAAAGCCTGAACTACATGAGATAAGTGCCATCCTCATTTTAAAGAAAAAGAGATGCTGAAGATGCTGAAAGAACACCCTGAAGAAAAAACAGGCACTGGCCTGGAAAAAGTAATAAATAACTAGTTTAGGACCAATATCCTTTTCATGCATCAAATCAGATCAGCTTTTATCTTGCTGGGGAGAAAGAAAGGAAAAAGAAAAGCTATATAAACTGTAAGAAGTGTGCTAAAGAGAGCATCTCTAAGCTATTTGCTGAAAGCCTCTGTACCACCAGAGTCAGTGAGTGCAAAACTCACCTGACACCAGGGGCAGCTTTACTGTGACCATCTCATGATCCATGGATGGAAAGTTACATCTACATAAAGGTCTTTATGTGAACACGGTTCAATGTATAGCTAAGGCAAACACAAACAAGAAGCAGCCTGTCAAGATAGATCTTGGCGTATGTTAAGCAAGAAGGTTGATTTGCTGTGTGGGCCCTTCAGCATGGGAGACCTTTGGTCTATCGGTGTGTACCAGAGGTCCTGCAGGACAGAGCTCTTCTCCGACAGCTACGCTCTTCTCGGTGGGTTTTGTTTCTGAGTAGCGTGTTTTCGGGAGCAATATGGTTTTGCAAAGAAATCTGGTGACATCCAGGAGGAAGAAAGTAGGGAGAAAACACGGGGTGCCCCTCAACCCGCCTCGCCATTGAGCCGACAAACCGCGTGACCAAAGCATAGCCCTTGCCCTTCTCCCAAGCCCAGCAACACAACTGTGATTAGCTGGGAGGTTGGGCCAAAAAAAGGGAAAAAAAAACCCAGGAGAAGGTCAGTACACACAGTTCCTAACCAGGCGTGAGTGAAAACAAGTCCTGGGAAAGCAAGTGATTACCACGCTAATGTGCTCAGCCTCAGCAATGGCCACGAGAATGTGACTGTTGCTCAAAGGAAGAGTTGAGGCACTCGTACTGCTTCAAGCAAAAGGATCAGTATCTTGAGAAATGACAAAGTGACTTTACTGGAAAAAGTGAAATGCCTGACCTATGCTTAAGTCCTTCTAAAAGCCTCTAGACCAACTCCTCCGTATTTGAACTTCACACTGTTAAACCTAACACATGTATAGTGGCTTTTCATAAAGCTTGACCTTTAAAAACAAGTCAGTGGTATTAGACAACAAACACTAACAAAATACTCGGGGTTATGTAGGGATAAATGAGAAAACCCTTTTCCCAAAAGATGGTCAGACACTTCAGGACTACCAGGGCCAGCCATGTATGCTTACGTCATGGGTCGCCGGGGTCCCCAAGCAAGCAAAGAGTTTATACAATTTCTTTTTTAATAGCAAAGC
Source organism: Eudromia elegans (assembly GCA_003342815.1). Classification (NCBI taxonomy): domain Eukaryota; kingdom Metazoa; phylum Chordata; class Aves; order Tinamiformes; family Tinamidae; genus Eudromia; species Eudromia elegans. The sequence goes on from PTEX01000156.1 coordinate 1,065,613, forward strand.
CACAGACCACACTCTATGACCTGACAAGCCACTGAGATACCTTCAAATCACTGCAGTATTTGGATACAAACAGGTCTCCCTTTAAATAGCGTGTCTACGTTTGGTTTTCAGGTCAGCTCAGGAATGCGCTACTGTTGACGAGCGCCTCTGGTGTCAACTGTGTTGGTTCATGCTGGGAATCCCTCTGGGATTCCCTTCCCAACCGCCCCCAACAGAAACCTCACTCTCATCTTTTTCCCTTCCAACCATTAGAAATTAGGCACATCCTGATATCACATTATTTTTACTCTTTGTGTAGTGTTGTAGTGCTGCAGCATGGGGAGACCCAAACAGCGCTTATCCATCCCTCCATCTTTAGAACAGCTCTAAATTTCCCACACTTTCAGGAAAGCATGACTTTTTCTTGATGCTGAATTTTAAGTTCACATCTGGCACAAAGCAAAGTCAGAATTTTTGATTTCCTCTCCTCAGAGATTACTAACTTTATTCTCCGATTATTCAGATACGCAAAATAAGAATGTATAGGCTCTATAAATGCATGTATATATTTTAAAGAAGTGATACAGCTGCTCAACAGCCTCAACCTTAACAGCATAATTACAGCCCGATGAGGCCTGACAAATTCAAGTGGCAGAGGCTGAGGCTGCTTGTGACAGGGGAAGCTGGAGGAAAAAGCAACACAAACAAAACCTCATCCCTCCGCCCCCTGATTTCCTCCTCCTAAACAGTACCATAGTAAACCAGATGTGCATGTTATTGCCTGCTGGGGGGAAACTCTTAAATTGCAGCTTCTCCTTCCTCCTTGTCACACACATCCAAAAAAACGTAGCGACGCAAAGAGAAACCCAACAAGCAGCTCCTTCAAGGAGGGAAATGCCTGGAAAAATAAAAGGGAGGCTGCAGTTGAGTGTAAAGACGGCGTGATGCCAAGAGGAGGAGTGTGTTTGGGAACCAAAACAGAGCACATCCTTTTATTTTACATTTGATGGCTCTGTCCCCACTCAGCTTCCAGACAGTAAGGAGTGGCTTTCCTTGCTGTTATTCTGGAAATGCAAAAAAAAAAAAAAAAAAAAAAAAAAAAAAAAAAGAAAGGACAGTAAAGTTTGGTTTGGGGCACTTACAACCAAGATATTATGATTAGCCAAGTATTTTTATAGAAAAACCATGGCACCTCTGTAGCTTAGCTTAACAATGATGGTGTGATGAACAGCAGAGAGACTGGACAAATGAATTTCAAGGTTGCTTCTCCACCATGGAGAAGAGCTGAGGGTTTAAGGGTAGGATACACTTGGAGCTTACCACACAACCAAGCTGAACACCTTCCCCCTACTCTGTTCGTAGGGTAACCTGCAATCCAGCACGGTACCACACATCACAGGAAAAGCCTAAGCGGCACAGGTCTTGTGCAAGCCACATGCTGGATTTTACCTCTGGAAATAATGGAGTTACCAGGCAACTCCTGTTATGTTTTGGGGTGGGAGTTGAGCAACCCATCCAAATCCCCGTATACGTCTCTGGTGCAAACACAAAACAAACTCCCACAGTCCATGCACGGCATGGAACCAGCCGCCTTGCATGAAAACCATCACATCTTGCTGTTCTCAAATGTCCAGTACATCAGAGCGAGAAAGACCAGGAAAGAGAACAGTAAGCCGGTGCTCTACTACCTTTTATCAGTCACTGCTCATAAACATGCTCCACACAACCGTGTCAGGGAATGGAGCTACGGACACATTGCACGGTTTGCCGCGAAAGTTCAGGTGGACTGAAGGTCCCACGAGCCAGCAAACCCATTACGTCACCCCGCTGAGTCCTCTTCCTCCTCGCCACTTCTTGGGCCGCGTGAAGGCACTGCCAAAGCCATCTCTGAGAACAAGTGTATTCATTAACCTTTATGAAAATGCCTCACCAGACAAACTTAAGTCAGGTGACATTTTATAGGCAGTGAGTGATTTTCCAGGAATGCTTCCGTACTGGTTAGTAATGTGTTTGGATAAAATTTCAGTGTTGTTTCTAAGGCTTAGAGTGGGAAGTGTGTTTTAATGACAAGGAATGGGAATTGAAGGAGCCTGCCCAGGGAACGGCACTGAGCTCTGCTCCAGAAAGGCACGTTTCCACCAAAGGACCACAGCTGAGCAGCTCTGGCATGCTTTAGCAAATATGTATATTTCACTTTTCCAAAATCCCTACTTCATTTTTCCCCTAAAACTTTTGGGTCAAACCCTTTAAATCATCAGGTTTTCAGACAGAATTCAAACATGAAATGGGAAAACAAGACAGAAGAAGTCTTTTGCCCACTTCTCCCCCGCCTCTGGCTTCCCTCCTGCACATATTGGTCCCCAAATCTCTCTGTGTCAGCTTTCCACCACCCCCAAGTGCCTTCTGTTGGAAAGCTATACATTTTACTCCTCTGCCTATAAATTCTCTCCAGACATGAACATCGTTCTCTTTCGTTGAAGAAACTCTGATCTTAATTGAATTTAAACCAAGCCACGTAATGACTGCCAGAAGATGTAGGTGGAAGGACAGAGTGGTGCCTCTGTGCTGACCCCCAGGGCATTCATCATTTTCCACAGCCCTGCATCAGGGCTTCCCCACCGTCGTGCTTTCATGGGCCACTTGTGCCACGCCTGGTCACCGCGCCCAGCGGGAGCCCACGGCCCTCTGGACCCGAGAGCACGTGGAAGTCGCCAAATGTCACAAGTGGGATGGAAACCCATGACAAACCAGATTTGTCTGTGGGATGCCAGTTGGTAACCCTCATCTGTGACACAAGTTGAGATGAGCTAACACATTTTGGTAGCCCCACAGTTTGATTAAGGCAAAAATAAATAGATAAAGCACAAACCAACCCACCCCCAAACAAGCCACGCGCAGAGTCTGAGGTTTACGTTTATCAAGGACATGGGGAGATAGATGGAGGAAGTATGGCAGTATGGCTTGCTCTTGGGAAGGCAACAAAATGTCATTGTGCATACCACTGTTTTCTTTACTGAAGAAAGAAGCCATGGGAAAACTCTTGAAAAAATATCACGGGAACATTTCAATTGGATTTTCACAAATAGGTACTTATCAAGCTGAACCACTCCTTAATAACAGGATCATGTTTCCCTCCGCCAAGCACAATGCTGTTTAGAAGCTGAAGAATATACCACAAATAGAAATAATAACCAGAGTGTTTTCCACTAAAAAGCCACAGATTTATTTTTTCAATGTATGGACCATAAATATTGTTAGGGAAGAGAAGCGCTAAGCATACACCATCTGGCATACAGCTTTTACTTACACACCAAAGTTGTTAGCAGCTTTATTTCAAACATGAATCTAGTCTAACGAGGCCACTCCAGCTTCCAGCACTGCATCACATTCTCTCGACACAGTCAAAAATCTTCCATTATAGTTCAGTTTTCTGCATTTTCTTGAGCACTTTTTCACTTTGCAAAGTCAGGCCAACACATTCTAGGAGCCCAGCTGGCTGAAATCACGGCAGCTTCAGCGCAGGGAACTTTGGCAGAGCAGCAAAACTGCCCAGCAGAACATATTGGGCTTTGCTGCTGCGGGCAGCTTACAAACACCGAGCCACTTCTGGTGACAACCAGTGCCGGGGTTAAGCTGTGACCACGGATCTCTGCTCCATCCATCGCTCCCCTCTTTCTGTGGCCGCGGAGGATCTCCGCCGGCTCCATACTCAGCCCCTACGCTGGGAGCTCTCAGTATATTCAGGGTTTTTATTACTGGCTCCTGCAAAAACCTAATAAGCTACAAACTTGTCGTGTTTTAGACGTCAGCAATGACCGTGGCGAGGGTGTTCTGACTAAGTTTCCCTGAATCACCCAGTTATTTATCAGTTGCACAGGAATAAATATTGACTGTTCTTTGCACTGTCCTCTACAAATACAAACTCACCAAAAAGCTCAAAAGGCTGAAGAAAAATAAGAGCCCGTGGGTAAATATGGAAAAGAGCTTGTTATTTGCTTATGGATTTTCTTGCTGTGTTTCAGAATTACAGTGTATCAAATAATGGCATTTGGAGAAAAACCTTAAATAAAGAGGGTCCTATATTACTGTAAGACAGAATCTGAATAGCTAAGGGTTTCTTTATTATATATATTTTTAAAGTAAACTGTCCACAAGGAAAAGAAAGCCCAGAGACTACTTTTTCAGCCACTGCAGTTTTCCCTTAGGGAAGACTAATGCAGACATGCGGATTCAGGCACGGGTTTGAAAGAGTTAAAGACACTTAAGTCTGGAGCTCTGCCTTGGATCCTTGGCTGCAAGTTTCCTGCTTTCATCTCTCCTCCGCTTTTAAATGGTACAGCTTAAAGTTTCAAATACAATTGCTATGGTGAAAACTTTCACATTTACATGCCCAACTTCGGGTACCTTCCTTCAGTTTTCCCAGACAGCAGCTTCAGCCACTTAGTCTGCAGCATGCAAAAGAACCATCTGCAAGGAGCAGTTCTTGGTATCTCCATCTGAAAATCCACTCAAAAAAAGCCACTCAAAAGCAGAGAGCACTTGAAAATGTGGCGCTTTTGTTTACTTGCCTGCATCTTGCCCAGAAAAAGCAACAGAGCAACGGAGATCACGGAGAACCCAGCCTCCCCTCGAAGCCCCACACACAGACAAACACGAGTGCAAGGCCTAAGGCATGTGCTGGTAACCGTGGCATGACCTCATGCAGGGCTTCTTTTTTACTGTAATAACAAAGTACATTTATACTTATAAATATTTATATGGAGGAGGGGCTTGACATTTTTACAATTTTTCCCTGTTACTTAATGAATCAAGTAACACCTTCCATTGACCTCAGCGTGCTTTGGGTGAGAATTTTAGCTTCCCTCTCCCCGGGCGGCAGCGTAAGGTCCGAGGAGATCGCACACGCTGTTCCCACTCCTGTAACGCTGGTCAGACAGAGCAAACCACCTCCTGGTCAGCTGCAAGGTTCCCCTGCTTGTGGAACGGGAAGCCAGCGGTGGTGGAAAGGGAAGTCGGGAGAATCCAACAGGGAGGGCAGCCGGGGTTACTGGGATGGGCTGCTGCGCTCAGGGCGCACGGGACAGACCCCAGAAGAATAAATTTCACTGTTTTCGCTGCTCACAGAGTCACTTGTGCTGAGGAAAAACCTTCGGAGGAGAAACCCAAAATCTATGCATTAACGCGTTCGGGAGTAACTGGGTGCAGTTAAATGGTCTGTGTTGTTCTGGATGATGTAGCAGCCTCTTAGCACACGAAGGTAGATGTCAAGTTCAGCTGCCACTATTAAGGTCAAAAAAGAGACATCTCAAACTCTCTAACCTTACAAGCAAAAAGGTGTCGCAGCAAAAACATCAAAGGCAGTTCAAAAGGAAAACCTAAACCAACTACTGGCCAGGCTGTCAGACACTCATTTTCTGCCCATATCCGTTCTTCTACCAACAATTCAAACCCGATGAGCCTGGTCCAAAGCTGTTTTCTAGGAAGAGGAGAGGCTCCCCTTTCTGTATGAACATACCCATGGAAATGTGAGGAGTAAATAGATACAGCTTTTCAAAAGAAACAGTGCATACATAAATTCAAGATCTGGCACACACTAGTATAATTTTTTCATAAAGCATGGGCTTGAGCAAAGCATTGTTTTCCATAAAAATCAGACACCAAAATATTCTTTTAACGCTTCCGAAGAAAACAGTCTCAGTGTTACACCTAATGAGATGCATTTCGAGCACTTCCCTGCCCATCAGATCCCACGGATGCCAGTGGGTCCTGTCCATTTACTGCTCAAGAGCTTTAGGAGGTGGAATTTCAGTTAGAAAGGGAAAAAATGTTAATCTCTTCCCTAGCTGTGAAGGGGAAAACCAACCCGAATGAAAGCTGTGTTGAAGTGGTGGAGTGAGACCAATCGGTCTTCGGCCGGCACGTGCCCCATTCCTCACCCGTCCGTCTCTCCATCCTTGCCAGGAAGGTCTGGTCGGCAGGGGGTATTTTCTGGGAGGGGATAACATTACACCACGGTCGCCATCACCATGCTGAACAACAGCGACGCCAAGGCAAGAACGCCAGCCAACGAGGGATAACTCGGCATGTTAAATCCCCACAGAAGGACCCCAAAATACAGCAACCTCATCACGGCGCGGCTGTGTACTCAATGGGACCTGGGGCAAAAAACACGCGTTTTGGCGACGTGCATGACGCAGGCGTGTGGGAGATTAGAGATAATAGCAAGAACACTGAGAAAATCAAACAGTGCAACTGTTTTCTGTGAGCAAGTGACGACAGTCTTGCTCCCAGCTGAGGGCATCACAGGCGCTGCACGAAGTTATAAAGCACTTCAGAATACGACTGTACAGGTAATTGCCCAGTCCTACGGGTTGCAATTTGTGCTCTGCACGCTGCTTCCACATGCAATCAAAGCAGGCAACAGAAACAAGATAACTAAGTGAGCTCAGCCCCGATTTCTAAATTTAAGTCTGTTCTTTAGTCAAGGAAATGAGGAAGAATCCTCTGTGTTTAGCCAATTTGGAGACGCTTGCAATTGGCAGGTGGATAAGAAGCAGGTTGAAGAAGGGAAACAGATGTGTGTTGAACACATTTTTGGGAGCGATTCACACGTCTGAATTAGTGTTACAGCTCCCTGCATGCAAGCTCTCATTTGCCTGACTTTAGGGGCTTTAAATAGTTCCCTGAAGTCGAGGGAGCAAGTGAAGTGGAGTGTAAGGCGATAAGACCTGTAAACTCTGCCCTGGGACAGCGAAAGCCGCCAGCTCCCTCCGGAATCGACGGCAGTGCAGAGCGTTTATCGCCGCAGAGACCTGTGCGCGTCCACGGGTGCCCTTGCTCCGCGGGTTTATCTCCTGCTGACTCAAACCAAGGACGAGATTAGGCTCAACACCCAAACAACTGCGGCCGGGGCGCGGGAGGCCCGACATTCCTGAATTCCCCGCTCTCGGGCTGCAGTACGGATGCAACCGCTGGTACCTGGATGCAGGTGCTCAGGGAACCGCAAGCCAAGGCAAGAGGGAGCACATGCGCTCCGTGGGTACGGGCCTGGGGCTGGCACGGCACCCAAGTCACCTTGTAAATAAGCCCTTTTATTTCTATTAAGCAAACATTCAGTAATCTAGGCTTTACAGGTGATGACTTATTTCCACATGAAATTCTCACCATTTTAAGACCGGGCAGGTACTTTTAAAGGCACTGAGCAGATGGGCAAAAGTAAACACTTGGCAATGATCTTGCAGTTTTATCAGGTATGAAATAACCCCCAGGGCAAATACTCTCCTGAAGAGCAGCAATACTCATTTTACGCGTCCTACCTGGCTAGCACAGTGCTACGTGTCTTCCTTGGGCAGCTTGGTCCAGCATCCGGCACCACACTGCTCATATCCCAAGGATTAGGAATTACTGCGTGCTACTCAGCACCACTTAAATTAAAAGCATTACTTCATTTTAAAAATTTAATTATGTCCTTTAAACGGCGGGTCTGAGGGCTCGTGCTTGGGAGACAGCTGTGGTTAATATCACTCTGACTGAATTAAAACAACACGCAAATTCAATGTTATTTCATCACTGCATCTGGTCCAGTAAAAATAGTCCAAATCTTCCCAGGATTGAGAAGGCCATCATGTCGAGGAGACATCCAAAAGGGTAACAATATTCTTGTGTAATAGAAGAAATGAGTTATGTCCCAAGTGGGCGTGCACTTTGATACCGTACCAATATTTTTTTTTCCATCAATGGCAATTACTGTTTGTACAGAAACAAAAGCTCCAAATGAATAAGCGTTATCAGCCGATGTCATCCCCTGGGACACAGCCTCAGGAATTATGTTTCCCTCTCACAGCATGGAAAGCTGTTGAGCATGCAGCGTCCCTGGAAGCGCTGTGGATCGCATGCACTTTCAATTAGCTTGAAAACCACATTTAATAAATGACAGGATTTGCATTTGATGCAAGTCTCACCTTATTCTCTTGATACACACAGAGGGCTTTATCAAAATCCTAAGGCATGGCTACTAACACAACAGGATTCCCTACAACAACCAGATTTAAGAAAAGGGAAGACCAAGGTGAAGAATGTTACTGGAGTCATTCTAGCAGCAGTGCCTCCAATGGGTTTTGCTGCCACAAAGGAGAACGATGTGCAAATCCAAGCAGGCTATTTCTCCATGGCCTCATGCTCAACCTAGCTTCCAAAACAGATTCAGGAAGTATTTAACAGCTGCCTAAAGTTTACCTTTCTAAGAGAATTAAAGCTGCCTTAAATAGATCATGTCTCCTGTCAGATGCCCAGCAGCTCACAGTGTTTTTGGACACGGGATGGGGTCAGGCTACCTCCAGGACAGAGCCACCTTGATATCCTTGGCACCGAAGACGCGGTAGGGAGAGAGCAACAGATGCATTCTTGCCACGTACCTATTACTAAGGCACTTTCAGTGCACATGGGGAAGGAAGGGCAGGAGGGATCCACTTTCACATCCTTTGATGGCCCCCTTCTTTTACACAGCCCTTTCAAAACATTTTAAGCCAGTATTAATCTAACTGATTTCCTCTACAAATGAAGTGATGAGATATTGTGAAAGTTGCTAGCTTCATTTAAGACACTGTAATTTAATTGAATAAACAAATAAATAAATAAAAAGACAAAGTATTTGTCTGGTAGAGCTTTCCTTACTTGTACAGTTGACACGAAGTCACACATACGTCAAAAGAGATAGAGCATATGTGCACTCGTGTACTTACAAAGGCTTGAAAGATGGCCAAGATACCCAGCAACTTAACCCAAACCCACTTCAGAACAACCCAACCCAGGGTTCAAAGGCCATACAATTTTTTCTCCTGACCATCTTCCTTAACTTGGATGACTTACTCATCCTTCCTTTCTCAAAGCACAAAGTTCCAGATAGCAACTGGACACTGATTTGTCTCATACACAGTTTTTCTAGAGCTTCAGCTATGACTGATTTAGTGCTACATTCCTTTTGAACGGCAAAACCAAACACACAAGTTATTCCAAAAGGAAGAAAGGCTGCTAGCAAAGTCTTGATACTCCCCTGCCATGATGGTACACATACTCTCGAGAAAGCCTGCTTCTGGATTATGAAGAACTTCTTAGTAATATTCTTCATATTCTCCCATCACTACACCTCAAAGAGATACTCCAACTGGAGCCTCAAAAGGGGATAATCTGGTTAAAACTGAAACACTGGCAAACTTCTGAAATAGCTCTTCTCTGAATATTAGGATTGCTACTTCACAGCCCATTGAAATATCTTGAATAGACTAGAGGAGAGAAAGGAGGGGATTTTTGTGCTAAAAGTAACAACAACAAAGAAAACCAGTTTCTGCTGGGCACTGTTCAGCTGCCACACTGCAGCCCCCTGTGCTGCCCTGGGGTATCAGAAAGGTCTGGTTACAGCTGAGCACAAGGTTGGGGGGAGTGAATGAGTCCCACCAGCACCGCTGTGCCTTGGGCATCCCAGTTGTGGCCAGGGGGACGGATCAGCTCTCATGCTTAGGCACTGTGCTCCCAACCTCAGCTCCAGATACACGGGCACGGCATGGAGATCCAGGAGAAAAAACCTTGGTAAAGCTTCTCAGTCGAGACAAAGGTCCTTACCGTCTTGAGCAAAAAATGTGGAGCAACCAAAACCAACGATAACTCTGCTGCACATTTTTTTTTTCACTACCCTTCTCATACTCTAAGTTTGATTAATGCTCTGGGGTGGTTACTACCTTGAACAGAAACACTCCAAAACAAATGCCATGATGCCCTGCACTCTTGTTTAGAGAGTTCAGAGATGCCACTTAGACTTCCCAACAGGTCACTGACGGAAGAGAAAATAAACTACCACTCTTGAATATTTAACCTGCAAAGTATTCCTTTCAGAGGATAATCTAAATACAGCAATAATGCCAGCATTTAAGAAGATGAAAATTTTAGCTCTGTAAAGACTGTAGTTAGCACACAGACTAGTTAGCAGACTAGGTATTTTCTTTCACATATGTCAGACATAATGAAAGATATCTTTAAAGCACCAATGGATGTGACAATCACAGGAGCAGTCCGCTACATTGTACTTGCTTGACTTTACTGTGAATATCACATGCCCATAGGTGTTCAACTGTACTATAATTTGCTCTAAAATGTAGTTTTACCTTAACAAAATAATACCTTTGCATTTTATTTTTAATATAAAAAGACCCAGCAACTCATTTTGAAATTTCAGTGAAATTTGCTCCGTTTCATGTGACTAGGCACACAGTGGTTTGACTCACTGACCACTTGAAAACTTATTATTCCATTTCCAAGATAATCCCTAAGAGAAGGCACTGTAACGTAAGCATTTCATGCTGGCCAAGCACCAACCTTATGTTGCGTCACGATATAAAATAGAAGATGAGAAAATTGCCAAACTCATGTTAGGGATGCAAGAAGTCCAGTCCCTCCTGAAGGTCAGACATGCACAATTTCCTCTTGAAAAACAAACTTAAAGGCTCTCGCTAGGATTTCATACAACATGCCCTCAACTCTCAGGGCCAAACTTGCTTGCTGTGGTGCAATTAATCACAGTTAAGAAGGAATCAGGGCTAACGAGATTCAAACTACTCATTTTCTGCTACGGTACATCAGTGTACCCTGTGAGTTTACCCACCAATAAGTGAATTCTAAAGGAGGTGTTGGCAAAATAATTGAATGTTTGCTTTCTTTTTTTCCCTCTCTAATTAGTGCAATGTCTGCTCCCCTATTAAGATACTGCACAGTCAACGTGAGCTAATTTCCCAATATACCATTACTTCTAAGTGCCCAAAACACTTGAATGACAACTTATAAGTAAATGCAACACAGCAAGCAACCAAAACACCCCTTGGGCTTTATCAGCCACCGTCTAATCTAAATTTATCGTGAAACAGCCAGCATGCTTCAAAGTACAGAAAGAGAGAAAGGATAAAGGGTTCGTCAATGATTAATAAAGTGCCCTGATCTGATTCTTTAACTGAAGATACACAAGTCAAACCGACCTGTGATAGCTGTAACTTCTAGCTGTAACTCAGCTGTAACTGCTGAGCGCTTCTTCCATCAGCATCATAAAAAACTATGAATGCTGCTGGGTCCGAGCACAGACCCACGCAGCGCTTCAGCCATACGCATAAGCCTCCGGAACCCATCCAAGAAGATAAAACAGGGCGCTTTATTGCTACAATATACCTTTTTTTTTTTCCTTTTCCTGCTGATATTGTTGTCTTTAGGGGGGGAAAAAAAAGAGTTTCCAGATGCAAATCCACGTGAGCGTAACGGAAGTGACACGCAGGCCGCGGGTGCCGGCCCCCCTCGCCGTCCCGCCGCAGCCAGCGAGCTGCGCGCCGCGCCGCGGGGGGAGCCGCGAGTGGGCAGTGGAAGCAGTGAAAGCCTAAATAAACTTTGACCATTAGATAACAGGGCCATTATTGCTCTGGAAGACTTCCTGAATGGCCTGGAAAAACACAGACAGTTCTTGTTCCGAGCTCAAGGAAAGGAAAAACAAGGATGAGCACTAGTATGGAGACAGAAAATGATACCTTTTTTTTTTTCCCTTCCTCCTTACTTTTTTCCTTTTTCCCCCCTTTTTTTCCCTTTTTTTTTTCTCCTGTTAAATGCACTGCGTACTTGGCCAAGGCCACCCTTCCCCTGCAAACCCCGAACGGCTCCGTTGCAGGCTGCAAAGCCGCTCCCTTTGCACGGGCGCCCGGCGCTGCCCGCCTGCTGCTCAGACCATGCCCAGCTGCAACGTGCACTGTTGAGGCCAACCAGGACCCCCACGGCCCTTCTGCACGTGGGGAGATGGGGAAGGGCGGCAGTGACCACAAGGTTGCCCAGTTAACGACAAGGAAAAAAAAAAGAAAAAGAAGGAAGAATAACGGCTGCGGGAGAAAATACAATACTTTTTCAACAACAGACAAGAAAAAAAAATGCATCCTATATATGCTCAGTATTTGTCTCACCAATTGTATATTGAAGCAACTAGCTGGTAAATACAAATACTCTTTGCACTCTCCCATACCTTCTTTTCTCCCTCCAAGCACACTGCCTGTCTGCACAAGGACTTTTCACCCTTTCAGAACTTGGAAAGCAAAATTCCTCACTTAAGTCACCCCAGCAAAGGATCTTCACAGTCGTTACCCTTTGCACTTGCACATATGACACTGCTGCTGCACCAGGGCTGTTAGACTTAGGAGAACCCCTAGACCAGTGATGTATAATTAAGATCACTGAGGCTCAAACCATCTGCTGCAGAGTGTCAGGACAGGCTAACTCGTGCTTTCTGTATTCACTGCTTGCTTTTAAAGGTGAGCGCAGCGAGCAGTTTATCACTGAACACCACATGTGGAAGCCCGTGTGGCTCCAAAGCAGAGCCAGGCTACACAAAAGCTGCTACAAAACGGAGCAACTAAGATCCCCTTAGAAGGCTGCCTCTCAGGCAGCGCTGCTCTCCCTGCTAAATCTGCTCGCCAGCTTTTGCCCCAGACCTGAGCTTTCCACCCATCCCTTTGTGCCACCATGCTGTCACACCACACCTACAACTTCCACGTACTCCTCTATTCCTTGCTTTACTCACACTCTTGCTTAAGTAGGAATTTTCAGTTCCTCAGCTTCTCATGGCTTGCTGTACTTACTTACCTTCCTCCTCCAGCAGTCCACTTTCAAACCTTGGTCCTGCAGCATTCACTGTGAAACCCCCAGGACAGCAAACAGCTCTTTGCTTTGGTATGGGAGTGATGGATCTTCTCCGTCAGGACAGTGATGGATCTTACACAGTAACAAACAGCAGCTACAGTAGGTTGAATAGGCAAAATCATTTCTCAAAACAGCAACAAAACAAAAACCAAACAAAAAAAAATTTCAAAAGCTGACCAAAGCTCAATGCCCCAAGCACCCTGTTTTGGCCTACTAGGTTTAATGCATTTGCTTCTCCCAAGCAGAAATCATGTTTAATAAAAACAGAACCATAAAGGAGAATAAAGAAGCTCCTGGCCCATGTGCGGAAGGTAAGAGGACTGGGAAAGGAGAAGGTGAGAGGATGGCCCAAAAGTCAATACAAGCCTGTGGCTGATGAGATAAATACAATTCTAAATCAGATTTCTGGTGCGGATGGTCGTTATTTAATTTTTCAGCCCTACTTTCTGATATTCTACCCAAATTGTTTCATCTAACATTGTGGTTCTGGATCAGAATGTGAATATCCACAGGGCGAAAGGTCTGAGTAAAAGCCAATTTTGCACTCTTAGTCTAGACTAAGCCTCCAGTATAAAATATTCACCAGCCTTTATTCAATCCAAAACCTTAAGAGATAGAAAAATCATTCTGCATGACTGGAAAAAGTGATGTTAATTTACTTTTAAGATGGGTAAAAGAAAACACCTCTAAGATGGTTAAAAGAAAAGAAAAGGCTACTCTTCTTTCCCCTATTTTCAGCATTTGTCTGGGAACTGGGAAGAGTTAATTCAGGAACCCTTGTTATAATAAACAATTTCCTTCCTGTCACTGGCTGTTTAATTCTTTTTCAGAAAGGCTCTGATTAAACAAACAATAGAGTTCATGCATAAAAAGACAGATATCTTTCATGCCTAAATGAAGAGACAGCAATTCCCGAAGGTCCTCAGATGACCAAGTCGACAGACATGAGGATAGTGTCTACAAGCTCTTCCCGGGCCCTAACCACCAACCCTAATGACCCACCCCAACGGGGCCCTCCAACAGGGCAAAGAAACCATTCCTGATGGTGAAAATAAAGTCTTTGCACAAGCACCGAGTGAGAAAAGAAAGGAAACAGAAGCTGGTGATCACACAACATCACGAAGGTTTGGCTCAAGCCTCAGTACGTCCAAGTGGTTCGAATGGCCTCGTACAATACCTACAGTCAGGCAGGCGTCTGATAAGCTATGAACCTGTGGCAAAGTTAGCAGGGAAGCAAAAAACAAGAGGAGCCAGAAGTATATGAGAGCCATGCAGGACAGAGACACAGCACATCAACACTTGGCTGACGCCTCTCCGAATCGTTTGTTAAGCTGCTCCTCTAAAGGTATCTCAATAGTAGAGGCAACACGGGGTCTCTGGGAAGGGGCAAAATCTATCCCTGTGAAGGCAAGTGGCACTAAATACTCCATAAAGACGTACTACTCCTTTAGTAAGTGCGAGTGTAATACAGGGGTTGGTGCTTTTATCAGACCGTAAATGATTATCAGACAGGTCTACCTTGACAGCTGCCCATTTATTCAAGTCCCAATGGAATATATCTGTCATGACTTGACAGCAGCTTTAGATATTTTGAATCTGAAGTCTGACAGATATAAGCTATAAGCAAATTTGGAAGAAATAACCACAGAAAGGACTGTTGTTTTCAACACGACTCATACCTTCCTGGTGCAAGCATTTCAGCAGAAGGAGGAAAAAAGATAGTTTCCATATTTGGTTTTAGACCTATCTGAGAAGGATGTGCTCTCTCCTGATTTCTGGGAGCAGCACCAACAGGGTGGAATTTTTCTTGCGTAGCTTTGCATCCATATGAACTTAGAATGAATTTTCTTTTAAATGCCACTACGAGGTGTGCTCTGACATTACACTGCTAATGCTCAGTGATCTCAGAAGGAAGAAAGGGAGGAAAACAGGTTTGAACCGGCTAATAATAAAATTTTTCTGGTTGAATGCATTTACCTGTAAACTCATTTAGATGAAAATAAAGTACTCTGAGTTCTATTAGTCTGTATAACTAAGGAACTTGGCCAAAAACACATGAACAAAGAAATAAATCCTACGTTTTACTTGAATTTCTTGTTTCAAGCTATCTGATTAACATAATTCCTTCTCCTATCCTCAGCCCACTGAAGCAGTAGCAAGGTATCCTGTTTCACAGGACAATCATCACTTCACCTGGATAATTCTAGCAAATGACGTTGATTCCCAATATTAGTTTTCACCCAGTAATACTATTACCACAATGAAGAAAAAGAAAACAGAAACCGAATAGGAGCGTAAAACCTGAAACACATTTCTGAATATAAAAATAATAATGGCACAGGCTGCAAAAGGTTACAATAGTCCTTTCATTGCCTCTGCACCAATCTGACTCAAAAGCACAAATCTGAAATAATCACGTGAACACTTTCAGTGAGAGATACGAGTGCTCGGGGCCCCTTGGAATTCAGTTCAGAGCTTGCTAAAGTGAATAAAATACACTTGATTGAGGGGACACAACAAGGGTGTCAGATGATACAGCAGGAATATGAGGTACATTTGCAGCCTGCTTCTCTTTTCATGCCTCTATACATACAAAACCCCTCAGTTTCCAGCACAGTCAAAATCCCTGACCTTGAACTCTTGTGAACAGGAAACTATACTTGTTTCAGTCCCGCTTAACCATTTCAGGAGAGCAAGAGCTTGCTCGGGAGCGCGGGAAACCTCAGCCCTTCTCCTCCCCACTGGGGCACAGCAGGCTCCTCGCTACACCCAAGTATTGGGAGGAATGGACTTCACCTTCCATCTCAACCTTCCCAGTACGAAATTGCTTGCCTGCTGTTTCCAAAGGAGAAAACTTCCTTTGCAGCCACGTTGAACGTACTGGTTTGTTGACTCTAACACCACGAGCCTGCCAGCTTTGGCAAGGACACAGTTTACACGTCTCCGGATCACCTGCTCACACAGTGGCAATGCTGGTGTTTGGAAATCCTGACCTGTTCTCCAACAAAACACGGGTTTTGCCCTCTTCCACTGCTCTCTTGCCACAAGCACATGCGAAGACTGGTGTTAAGGTTGAGTTTTATTTATTCTCCCACTCTAACTGCTCTCCCACTCAAGCCACTTCATACCACCCAGAACGGTAAACACACCACTTCAAGTCTAAAATACACCAAAGCCGTAGCCCCAATCTACGTTCCCAATTATGCAACAAAGGAACTTTACAGAGCATAAAAACCTCTTTTTATTTTTCTTTTACTTCGACAGAGTATGGCTAACATCCACCCTTTGAGGGCTGTGTCTTCTCCGCACCTTCCTCCAAGCCTGTTCTTATCCCCAGGCAACTCAAAGTAGTAGTTTTCCAGGTCCATCCTATGTCCAAACACTGCTTTGATCCTGTGCCAATGTGACCTCTTACTATTCTCACTGTTAAGAAACACCTCTTTCTAAGCAACTTCAGCAGAAAAGCTGCAAAACATTGCTGCAATGGTTTAGTTAATGATCTGGATGGGGAAACATTAACTCTGTTCCAGTCTGGGCCTCATCATGCATCTCCCGCATGACTTGGGGCATAATCACTCTCCCTGTCTCTTAGCAGTGCCAGACACAGAAGACTCGAGTCAAAATTAGATTCACTAATATTTGCAAAACACTCGTTGATCAGAGCTGAGAAGTGTTATTAATATTTTATTAACAGGGATGAGTGGCACAGCTGCAGAAATGCACCTCTCCTCCTCTGTAGGCAAGGCTGTATGAAATAACCAGCTGACCTAAAAACCTCATCAACCTCAGGTGAGGAGTGCTCTGGAGTTTCCAGGGGGAAGGGAGAGAGAAAACGCAAGACAGAAATCTCATTTCATCATGTTAACCACGCTCAGCTGAAACCCCTACGAATTGCTGGGGAAGTGCAAATCAGGAGCAACCCGGTTCCGAGAGCACAGCAGCAATACAGCATACAAACTGCAAGGCCTGTGAGAGACTGAGGACATCTTGAAACAAAACAAGGCAAAAAAACCCTCCAAAAAACTACAGACTGTTAAATTAAAATGAAAAGAACCTTGTGTGGGCAAGCCTGCCTCATTCCTTTAGGTTTTGTTAGTAGAGAAGACATCATTGTGAAGTGGCTGGAGCAAGTCAAACACCTTTCAAGTGCATTTTAACAATTAGTGATATTATGAAGGGGGAAAAGGCATTGTTTAAAAAAAATACAGTTTAAAAAATACACAAAAGAAGCTATCTTCTTTAGCTGCAGTATTTCAAGTACTAATAGCTGCCTGCGTTGCTCGTTCCTACATGCTCGCATGCCTTCCAAATTGCATTTGGGACAAAGCTCGCCCCATCTGTTTTCCCACACTCGGCCGCCGCGTGCAGCAAGAGCAGCCGAAACGTCCTCGGCCCCGCTCTGCCCGGCACTTCCTGCTCACATACCAGCAACTCAACGCCAATTCCTCCCGCTCGGTGGGTGCTCGAGCTACCGGAAAGGGGAGGGAAGACCCCAGGGCTTCACCCATCGCACGGCCCAAGGGGAGCGAGCGCGCAGGAGGAGCCCCGTGGCGCCTCAGCACAAGCCTGTTGGGACATGACGGTGTTATGCACTAACAACTGGACGAGTGGCTGCTAATGTGCTGCACTGACTTCAAAAAACCCCACGATTTTCTTTTCAAAGGCGCCCGACCGGGCGAGGAGATGTCTGAGTGATTCACCGCAGGTACCAAGCTGACTGCTATGGAAATAGCTTGGGCTTTCCGGGGGTACAAGCCTCTTGAGACGGCCGGTAGGCCAGCGGCCTGGGGATGATTTGAAGAGAAATCCCCCCCACAAAAAAAGGCCAGGCTGCAGATCACCTAGTGACACTTGCTCAGACATGCATCCCCAGCAAGGATGGTGAGAGCTCTTCATAGGGGGAGATAGGGCCCGGGATGGGCACTGCGTGCCAGAGGCAGGGACCAAGGATGCTCCGCAGCTCCTCGGGTGAACCCTTCCCTGGCAAGGTGACGGTGCTGTCCTGCCGCTGCCCGGTCCTGGGCTGTCCCACAGGGCTGCATGCCACGCCACCGTCGCGCCGTCATGGCTGTCTGAGCAGCCATACCCTGGGAACCGGACTAACAGGTCTGACTTAACCCCAAAAAAAGTAATTATAAGGCTATTTTTAAATTCCCGATGTGATTCATAAGGTGGTTGGTACAACTGAGGGGGTGGCACTCATTAGCACACGGTGAGGGCAGGCAGGGAACCAGAGAGCGTTTGGCAAGCGGCATCACGAAAGGTCTCGTCAAGTGAAATCACGCTCTGCTCTCTCTCCTGGCAGAGTTCACGCTGGGCCCTTGGCCTGTCATTGCCTTTTGGGAGGCCCGATTTTGGAGATCGAATGGCCTCTGCACTCTCATAGATGCTTCAAATTGCAAAATTCTTAATGCTTCTGAATTTCTACTCAGGAAAACAGCCATTTAAATAAACAACCTGCCAACTCTTGAACAAAAGTCAACAAGGCAGAGAGTTTTTATCTTTCTTTTTCTTCCCCCCCCCCTTAATTTTTAGAAGGCAGTGGCACCAGCAGGTATTACATAAAATGCTATTCAGGCATGGAACAACCGTCACTTGTATCATACCATCGTCTGAAACTGGCTAAGGTGGAAAAATACATTGTGTTGGGCAGTGCACGGGCACAGCTAAATGAACGGGCACTACCTACCTTAGGAGTAGTTTTATGCAGTTTTATGAGGAGAAAGAAAGTGCTTATAAAGCTTTTAAGTCATACACAAGGCTTTGGAGGCAAGTCTCTCTCTACTTTTTGCAAGAAGAAGGGATTGTCAAAATACAGGAAGGGAAAAAGTCTCACTACTGGATTTGTTTATTTATTTTTATTTTGGCTAATGTAATTGAACTAGAATATTTATTGTCCTTTTTTTTTTTTTCCCCTCTTCACACACATCCTGGTGAATGGGATGCTGAACCTTTAGAGATCAGTACAGATATCTAAAAGACATTTCAAAAGACCTCCTCCGTTACAGATTGCTTTCCTTCTACTTATCCAAGTCAGATGATACACACATTTATTATTAAACATACATAGAGCAATCATCTGTCTATGGTCTAATATGCTATCAAAATGTTAGCCAGCAAACCCTGAAATACGAGCGCTGAACAGCAAATTCCTCCAATCAACGTAAAGGGCAAAACCTGACCTGATTCCTAAATTTAAATAAAACATTTTCCCAACTTAACGCCCCTGGGCTTCAAAACATCAAATTCCAACACAGCATTAATTTATCCCCAGCATAGTTCAACACCACTATAACCTCCACTGGCAGCATAGGCTTTGCACCCCAAGAAAAGCACGTACATAGAAGTAAAGCCTAGAGTAACACGGGTTCCCACTTACCCCCTCAGCTTTTACTCCTCATGGGAAAGTCTTCATGGAAGCATTTTAAAATATTTTAATATTTAACAAGTAAAGATTTCAGGTCTCAGAACAGCATCCCCAGTCTCATCTAAGCCAAGAGCAAAACTCTCCCTAAATTCAATGAAGCCAAATTTAAGCCTGAATTTTGCAAAGCTAACTGGCATCTACTTTTGAGCTAAAATGAGTGTCCAAATTAATGGCATGTTGACAAAACCAGCATGGGACCCTGCTTGAATGTTGAGTTTTATTTCCCTCAGTTCTCCTTGTCTGGAGCTCTTCACATGGCCTCCAAAGCTACTCAACATTGACTCTTGAGAGGGGAAATCCCCACACAGGAGTTTGGTTTAGAGACACTATAGTTTTTTTCCTCCACTGTTAGCTTTCCTGCATCTGAAGGGGGAGGAAGGTGCTCTGCAAGTGAGTGGA
Organism: Eudromia elegans; assembly: GCA_003342815.1. Lineage (NCBI taxonomy): Eukaryota > Metazoa > Chordata > Aves > Tinamiformes > Tinamidae > Eudromia > Eudromia elegans. Next base: position 1,085,132 of record PTEX01000156.1, read on the forward strand.
CCAGGGCTTCAGCCTTGAGCTGCTCTGCTGCTGCTTGCAAGCAACTGCTAAGTAAGGATGGAGTAACGTGAAAACGCGCTGCACCGTGACTCACAGGAGCCTTCCCCGAGCAGCCTGGAAGTGCACGACGCCAGGAGGACGGCAAACGTAAACGGCAACAGAACGCCTGCAAGCAGCAGAATTATTCTCTGGTAAAATACAAGGCCATTCACAAAAAAATCAGCAAGATGGGTTATCGATCCCTCTACCAGAGTAACAGTAATTAAAATAGAAGCACTTAATACCATTTAGCGTGCCTGCTATGTGTCCGTGACGTTAAAACTCCCTCCGTGGCTGCTGCACCCAACCTCACATTTTACCTCACGCAGAGCTGGCTGATGCCACGTGGGAGGCCAGGGACCGAGCTCAGCCGGGTGCCCTGCACCCTGTGAACTCAGCCTGTCCCTGTCCCTGTGCCTGCTGCTGTAGAGCCAGCAGCTCTGCGGGACGGGGTGAAGGGACAGGCTCTGCGCACGAGGGCTTTCCCCCCAGACTGAGAATTGGAGCCAAAGGAAAAGAGGCACAAGCCAAAAGAGATGCTGATGGAGCCTTATGTCAGCTTTGAGTCCTCAAACCCCTAAACCCTGGCTCTGCAGAGACCATAGTGAGGGACAGCTAGGACTTTGCTCTTTGAAAACAGTGGCCAGGGTGTAAATCTCTGGGACCAGGGCAAGACCACCGAGCAGGAGCCTCTCTTGTAACCCCCGGAGGACCTTGTTGGTGGTTGGTGAGAGCAACGCAAGGAGCCTGGCCTAGCCCTCCTTGAAAAAGGAGATGCATGCAGCATGGAGTGCACTGCTCATAGCGTCTCCCTTCATCCAGGAGGGTGCCATTTGCAAATTAAAACCTGATTTTGGACACAAGGTGAAATGAAGTATGAGAAAGCATTTGTGCTTCCCGCACAGCCCTCCAGTTGGCACACGCTGGGCAGGAGCCATGGAGGAGACCATGCACTGCGCAGATCCGCACGGGCCAAGGTGCTGCGAATGACCCCTTTAAAGGGGTTGGAAAGGCTCCCCGGGCACTGATACGCTGAGAGATTTTACATCTGAGTGAAGCAGGGTGGCTGGTTTTCCTGGCCTCGACTGCTTCTGAAGGAAGAGAAACGGTAGAGCTGAAACACACTGAAACCAAAGCAGGTACCTGTGGACATGAGGCCCTGCAAACCATCTCGTATGCCAGAAGCAAAAAAAAAAAAAAAAAAAACCAAAAAAAACTGCATGTTCTGAGATGGCATTCCTTCATACCAGAGACATGAAGAACAGCAAATAAACACATGGAAAACGTGCATCAGCCTCATCATTTGGCTGTTTCCTTCCCCCTTGCTCATCTCAGTTATGGGCAAGGTCAAAGATGAAGCTACTCGGGTGTTAAGGAAGGTTTTTGTGTATTTGTTTTACATAAAAGGGCCACAGAGATGCCAAAAACAACACTCCCAGTACTTATACCAGAACCATCTCACTGGAGGTGTGATGCCGACGAATGACATCCCAGCTCATTTCATAACCAAGGAAGCCTACGTATTTGCCATAATAAACTTCTCTCTTATGCACCTTCTACTGTCAATACTAATGGAGTCGTTGCTAGCAATGAAGTAAAGTTAAAAAAGGAAATCCTGAAGAAAATTTGGCTCCGATGCTTTCTCAGCAGCAAGGGCCTCAGCTGACATCCTGCATGGCAAAGCAGCCCTACAGAACTCATGGCAACCTCTGCCAGAAGTGCAACATATAATCAGCACTTCTGCAAACTGCACTATTGCCTTTTATTAAATTTACTCTTATATCACTTAGCTATCCTCAATGTTCCTTGCAGGAGCTGCTATGGATGCTAGAGTTATCATGAAATTATGAAGTGAATAGGGTGTGTTTTAAGAGCAGCCACTCAAACTGGGTCTTTTTTATTTATTTTTATTCTTTTTAAAAGCCAAGTCAGATATACAAAGACAATCCTTCTCCATAGGAGTAAAATTTAACATCAAAAACTTCTGGCCATGTTTCTAAAAAGGTGCATTAATGTGTCCCTATAGCTATGCCTGATCAGCAAGCAGAAAATGTGGGATAAATGCTAAGTGCCGTCAAGGGGCACTCGCAAGAGAGACAGCAGGACAAACACACTGTAAGGTAGTGCAGAAACACCACCCCATAGACAAGAGTGATGTATTGCAGGTACAAGCAACTGCTATTATATAAATTCCATTGTATTAGTCATCATGTTCTTCAGGATATTAAAAATCCCTCTTTATGATGGATTGCAACTATAAGCCACTCCAATTCCACAAATAGGTCACAGGATACTGGGAAATTCAAATCTCTCCATCTACCAGCAGCATGTGTAGCAGCGACAGCAAAGACAGAGCGAGAAATAAGTAAGTAAATATTGCTTATATCAGTCGGTACTTGATGAGTTGGTTTGCTCAGCTTTGTAAGCTGATACACTAGTGCTCATAGAGAGAGCAAAAGAGACAGGCCATGTTATATGCCAGTGTTTGTACGTAACAGGAGCATAGGGGAGAGAAAAGCAGGGAGAAAGGGGCATATCTGGGCTACCAAAGGAATGGAGGTCGTTGGTTTCCAGCAGCAAGCCTTCCCCAAATTCCAGCCAGCATCCCTGGCATTTCACTGCTGGATTTTGCAAAGCCTCCGAGGATTTCAGACCTTGCGTATTTGGGTGCTGATGACATGCCAAAGAAAACCCCAGACTTGTCTAACTCTAGCCCATCTCAGTTCTCCAGGAAGAAAACTATTATTATTTAAAATACAGAGCAAATACTGAGCAAATGACCAGTGACCTGATTTCCAGCGCAGCCTTACAAACAGTTGTGTAGGCACAGTGTGGTGGAGGGGAGCTAAAGTACAAGGATATGAATGAGGGGACGGAGGCCAAGGACGAGCATTTCCTATGCCAGACTGGTGCATGGTGAAAACAGTCTTCGAAGCAAACACTTTCTTAAATAAACATAGACAATAAACTCTAATGGCATTTCATTTACTATCAGTATCTTGCACTCTACTGTCCATATGAAGTTTCTCATACACTATATTCATACACATTTTAAACTAAGACTCTGTCTTCCATACAAGCAGTCTGCCCTGGATGCTTCCGATTCATTGATTCATTTTGGTTAGAGCTGAATGGAGTAATACACGCTGATAAGCCTCTCTACATTTCTCATTTAAAAGATGTTTCTTTTCCTGACTGCTTATGCCACAGAAACAATGATCTTAAAAAAAAAAAAAAAAAATCAGAGTTGAGATTTGCTTAAAGAACTCTTCCTCCTCTTTAACTTTTGCAATTCATTAGACCTCCATAATTAAGCCAAATGGGAAATTTTCCAGCTCCCCAGTGGGTTTTTGTTAGTCAGAAGAAGGAAAAAAAAAAAAAAAAAAAGTTTTCCCGCATGTGCCTTTCAGCTTTTACTGGGAAAATCCCAGCCTTTCCGTGTGAACAGCTGCTGCGGGGTTACCCAGGGCCGCCTTGGGCAGGAAGCAAAGGTTTCCGCCACTCAGTTAGGAGGGACACCCATTAAGAGGGGGATCTAGAGCAATTTTTGAATGAAGAGTAGCAAGAAACTTTAAAGAAAGCTACATATCTAATATGGACGATGAGGGGCAGAAGGGAAGCAGAAGAATCTGGTCTAAGGACTAACACTAACTAAAAACAAGTCAACTGAATCCAAACAAGCAACTGCTACAAGCTTTGGATTTTGTACCACTGTGCAGCACACGCTGCCTTGCCCTTTTAATTTCACTGCATCAGCTTTGGAGACAGGGGCAAGGGGGAGACTGACACCCTCTCCAGATAAAGCCAAAGCCTCTCCATTTCAAGAGCTTCTCCAGGGCACTGCTCACCTGCTGCCCCATCACAGGTGGGTTTTGGAGGCTCACGTGAACCCCAATTCAGTCCAGGAAAGCAGCCAAGTTGGAAAGGGGATCCCCTCTACACCACCCGCACACTGGACCAGATGAAGGACCCACTAAGGAGTGAGCAATCAGGAATGAGCAAGGCCCCTCAAAACCCAAAGCACACCGAGATATGCAAGATCCTTGAGAGTTTCAATTTCCAGCCTGCTTACAAGAACTGCTTAGCCTTACCCATAAACGAAAAACAAAGCTAAGAGGTGCTGTTTTAGTACTGCTAACCCCGGCGGTAGCAATTTCTGTTCCTCAAAGCCCGTGCACCGCTCGCGGACGTGCCTGCTCGCACCATCCAATGCGTGCTGCTCATTAGTGCAGCTGAATTCGGGTCCATGCGAATGGCCAGCAGCCAACCCAACAAAAATACCCAGCGCTTCTAAGCCGAAGACTTGCCGCATGCAATTGTCCTCCCAATTCCACTGGGTAATAAGACTTTCAAATATTTCTTTATAAGTTACATGTAGTAGCAAGGTGGTGGTGGGAGGAGGTGTAAAAAAAAAAGAAAAAGAAAAAAAATCCCGTATGTAAAACATAATCATAATAGATGCCGAAACTGCAATACTGCTTATCCCCACAAAAACCACAAAAGACAGATGTGGCAGAAGCTTCCCCAGCTTTCCAGGCTGCCGTGCCCCACTGCAGGGCTAGAAGGACCTGATTTGGGGAGCAAGGACCACTCCTCTGCTCCCCTAAGGGCAAGTAATGAACACTGCTAACCATGATGCTAATGGCACCACCATAGGCTGGACAGCCTGAAGAGCCAGGGACAACCTTGCTTAGAGTTGAGCTTGTGGCTACAGGTTTAACAAGCCAAGCAATAAAAGGTCCTTTTCTCCCCCATATTCCATTCTCTTTTACTCTCTCTATCATCCATTGGTATTACTGAAGCCAAAAGAATTTGACCTTGTCTTATATAAACTCGCTATTTCCCTTTGCCAAGCATCAGCATACATAGGTACATAATGTACATGTGACATAAGTAGATGTTCAAACAGTCTGCAAAATCAATATTGATAGGTCACAGATCGTGTTTACAGTGCTTCTCTTCTACAAGCCGTGCACCTCACTGGGAAACCACACGCTTTACAGAAAGGAAAGGGGGGAGAAAAAGCACCAGAGAACCCTTGTTATTTGGTTCGTCTCCAAGTTCCATGACTTGAAATACATAGCTTAGTTCCCTCCTTCAGACTACACCAGTCCTATAAAAGCAGATCCCTGTTGTGAAGCAGAAATTGTACAACTCAATATGCTATTCATGAATAATCCAGTGTGGATACAGAATTATTCAGCTACAATGCAATTAAGAATGAAAAAGAGAGGGTAACAGTGGTAAACACCCAGGGATATTTTGAGTTTAATTGGGATTAGCACGTAATACGCTTACTCGCCTTTTGAAGAAAGGCTCTGCAGCAGCATTTCGAGCACACAGGCCTTTGGAAGCTACAGCCTCTAATTTAATAGCCCTTTCAGATCAGCAAGAACTGCTTCTGGCGGTCAGTAAACTCATTTACATGGGGTTTAGTTTAGCATTATTTACTCAGGCTAGACTGTCGGGGGCGAGAGGGAGAGAGACTCCAATGCCCAAGTATGATGTTTTGCAATTTTGGGGTGGAGGGACATCAGCCATAACATACGAGGATACACCCAGCAGGGCATTAACGGGCCATAGGCTGTAAACCATGCAGCCTTCTTTCAGGCAAGGGAGAAGTATAAATGGGGAAAAAAAAAAGATTCATTACTGTTTATCTGTTTTGGCGGGGAGGGGAAGGTGTATGGAAAATAATTCAAAAGGTCCAGAATGTCTATATTTAACTCTAAGCCCACTGGCTTGTATAAATCTCCTGCTCTCTAAGTTCCTGAAGAGAAAATGGCAGAATCTACCTGCAGCCTGAGTAACCTCAACGCTGGTACAGTTGTGCTGCCCTAGACCAAAAGAGATTTTGTGAGGAAAAAAAGGCTGGTTTGGCGTTCTCCTCAGTGCTGTTGGCTCCCAAAACATTCCCAGCAGCTACCACGATCACTGAGGGTATCTGCAAGTCTCTCTTGTGGTTCTAGGCAGAGGGAGGAAAAAAAATGAAGTTTTGTGAATTTTAACTCAGGAATTTCCACAGGTCATTCGTCTTTTGGTGACTTTGTCTACAGGAGGACGTTCAGGGTATGAAAAGAGGAGGATTTTTGACCTTTTTTCTTTCTACCTACTAACTTTCTCTTTTGGATCACAAGTGTTTGAATGGTCTTGCACAAGCCAAAGCTGGCTGGACAAGGAGGCCCCTCCTAGAAAGGAGACACGTGAGCATCCATAGACAGTCATGGTGGATTTGCCTCTGCGCTGTTCCCACCATGCTCCCGAGCAGTTACCAAATCCAGTGAGAATGAGTTGCACATGTTGCCTCAAACGTTTCCACAACAGCAATGCCGTGTTTGCGTGTGGTGATAGTGGGGGAAATGGTGCTGATTATAAACCTACTTTCTGCTAAATATATCCTCCCCTTCCATCTGTGTGAAGAAACATGGATGAAGTTATCCTGTCAAGTGCCGGTAAGCGGGGCTTGCGTTTTTGTTATTGCAGCATTGCTGAGAGAATGGAATTAAGGACGGCTGTACAAAGTGTTATTCTTCTCATGTAAGGACAGTCTCTGCGCCGGTGAGTTTACACAAATTTGCCTTCTGCCAACAACTTAGCAAAACATCGAGCAAATATTCCGCTGACTTATGTCTGCTGCAGGCCCACTGAAATCAATGAGGTTGACCTACTTGTAAATTGAGCAGAATTTGATTCCTGTGTTTATTTGTGGAAGGCTACTGAAGAGGCTGACAAAGTTTGCATGGAAAAAGATAACCCAGAGCTTCAGAGGTAGCTTTAAAAGTAGTAGCTTCTGCTTGGATTAAACTTCAGAGGGTTTGAGGGCAAAACATGGGAACGGATGGAAGAGCGCTTACAAAAACAGCAACCAGACTCTGCTTTGTTAACCTGAAAAGTGCTCAGTGAGTTCCCATGCTGGGAGAATTCGCATGATCTCACTGCTCACACTTACTACTGCTGCTAATTTATACATGTAATCGGAATAAAAGGAAACCAGCTGCAAATCAATGACGGCCACCAACGTCTGCTGCAGCAGTAAAGCAAAAGCAAAAGGCAAAGAAAAAAAACCACAGAAAAGGTTTAGGGTGCAGCATGTAACTGGCTGCACAGCAGAGACCAAAACGTGCTTCACCAGCCAGATTCAGGGCCGGTCGGAGCGCAGCGATCAGCGCGGCGGCGTCAACCTGCGCCCGCGTCCCCGGTAGCGACAGGACAGCGGCAGCGTCCGCCAAACCGCTTCTGGTCACCACAGGTTTAAACAGGGACGGAAGCAGCGAAGGAGCCCAGCTCAGAGCCAAAGTAATCAGACGTCTGGGCTGATGGCCGCGATTAAGATCCCAGCTCCCCTGTTTATCTGGGAGCAGCCGGGAGTCCCGGGAGCGGCTGCACGGGTCGCAGAGATTGGCCACCGCAACCTGCCCGTATTGCTGGAAGGGATGGGAGGAAGGGATGGCGGGGTGACACCGTGGCAGCTTGGAGACAGCTCCAGAGGCCTGCTGCTCCACTAGAGAAAATTCTTTAAAATACCACAGATTTTAAACAGGCCGGAAAGCACGAGCACGTCAGAGCGAGAAGGATTCAGGATGTGGATTTGGAAGTGGCCGGGAGTAAAGCACCTCAGCAGCGCCCTGCGGAGAGCGAGCCAGGCTGCCCTCGGGCTCGTCGGAAACCACCGTACTTGAGCAGTGAGCAGCTGCCTGGGTGGGTTGACAAGGAGGTGCACATAATGTCTGCACACTTATTTTAGGGGGGAAAAGTCTGGTGAGGAGAAAAAGCGCTTGGCATTAAGTGAGCAACTATAGGAATTACTTAAAACCTCCCAAGCAATCGAGGAGAAGTCTGAAAAGAGGCAACATATAAGAACCTCTTAGAGAGTAGCCTTTGCACAGGGCTCTCCATCATTTCCAGGATGCTCTAAAGCAAGCCGGCATGCTGCGGTACTAAGACCAGTTTTACCTGGCACGCAATAACTCTTGATTTCCAGCGATTTCCAAACTCAGCAAGAGCCAGGAGCCACCACTACCTCTCACAGACACGCTACCAGCATGCTTAATTTGGGAAAGGAAAATACAGTCTGGCACATAACCCTTGGCTGGCTGCCAAGCCCAGCTCTCCTCTATGCAGTCCTGGAGCTGGCCAAAAAAAGGGGAAAATAGAGTCCAACACCAGGCTCGACTTCCTCAGTAACAGTTTCCCTTCTTCAGCCATCTCCACTCTGGTGTGCTTATCTTCTAATGAGCGTACCGGAATCAGAGAGCACATTCAAGATCTGATACCAACTTCAGGCCATAAGCAATCTGAGAATAATAGGGAGCCATTTGCAATGCAGCGCAAAAAGCAGAGTTTGCAGAGGCGCTTGCACAGCCCATAGCACTGAGGAAAACACTTGTCTGCAGGAGACTCTGCTCCGGCTCTGCTTCACCTGCTGCTCGGTACCACCAGCAGGAATGACAAAAATCTCGCCCCCGAGCGTGCCCCACAATAGGCTCTCCTGCGCCTAATCCAGCTATAATTAAATAAATCTGATTTCACATTGAGACATTTCAAACCCATTAAAAAGAAACCTACAGCTATTACATGGATTAAAAAAAGAATTACATGCACATCTGTTATTAAGAGTTGGTTAGGCTTTATCAGCAAAAAAAAGAGAAACCCCAAACCCACCTACGTCTTTGAATAAAGACCAGTACAGTCCCCTTGGTGCAGAAATCTTAAACAGGCTTCCAGAAGGGAGATTTATGAAAACAAATACAAGATAATGAATGTGGATATAGCTGTACTTATTTACATTCTTAAGCTATAGGAATCATAGATGTCCTATTTCAAAACATCCTCCACAAGCGAGAAGAACAAACCCAGCATTTTGGGTGGCCGTGGCAGGGTTTGGATTTGTTTAATTTTTTAAATGTCCTTTTGTTATTGAACCACTCTCTGCCAGGACTTTGGACTTCAAAGAAAATGTCAAGTGTCATAAGCTGACAGTGCTGACCGTGAAAATATGGCTTTACAAACAAGGATAGTATCTTCTATTTGGCCTTAAGCAATATTAGTAAATCAAGGTTTGTTTTTTATTAATATACTCCAGATAACACACTTACAAATGTGCATGCAGATGTAATTGTTTGCTGTCTTATCTTGCAAATGCCGGTATTGAGAGCTTGAAAGTTCTGTATGTGGGCTGAAGGAAGAGCAAAGATACGACTCCAGCATCCAAATGCAAAACATTGTGCAGAGCACAGTCCAAAGACTACTCTATATCTAGAATACAGTGAATTTCTACAAATAAGGAGGGAAATTCTTAAGGAAAACGCAATCCATCATGCTGCAGTGCTCTCTCTCCACTTGCTAGGAAAGCGAGTCAGGAGAGCGGGCAGGTGCCTCCATCTATTACACGAACACTGACGATGCCACTGGATGGGAGCTCTGCCGCATGAATCAGCCCCGCTGCTCTCGCCTTCCTCCCCAAACGTGAGTCACCCTTGAATCCCTGCCTCTCTCGGGTCGCCGGGCCCGGAGACGAGCCTGCCTTGGCCGGAGTTTCGCTGGGCGCAGATGGAACCAGCAGCTGGGACCAACGCGGATGCTTTTCTCATGGAAACGAGCTCGTGCATTCTCTCGCCCGGCCCATTCACTCTTAAGGACAGGAAGAGGCTGAAATAATTATTGTTTTTCCATGGTCACTGTTAACAGGACCGTTGATTCTGCCCGGCCACAAGCGAGTGCCGCTACCTTTCCGGTCACAGGGAGATGCTGGACAGTTCCCCAGCCACGCGGCACTGTCTGAATAAGCCGTAGCATGGGAGGTAACGCGTCCTTCCTGGTCAAGCAGGAAACAAAGGGGCTGAGATCAGTCTGTCCTTTGAAACGTTCCTACTATTTATAGCATCCAAGTCTCCGTAAAGCCGACGGAAGCTGACCAAAGAGAAAACTGAAAGGAGCGATATTGCTTTGGATTAAAAAATAAAATAAAAACAAAAGAGCCAGTTCGCTTTCTTGTGAGGAAGAGCTATTGCTAAGGGACTTGGAAGGGAAGCAAAGTGGTTCAGATGAAGCACTTAGCGGGCAGAGTGCCTCCTCCCGTAAGCTGTAACAATTCTGCCCCTCTCGTGTACACCTCCTCATGGTCTCATTCAGCTATAAAACAACTGCTCGGAAATAGACTGCCGCTATAAAAAGACGATGCTCCTCACCCACGAGAAGCGCGCCTGCTGGAAGGGAGCAGCGAAGACACCCTGCTGATCTGCCGCCTCAAAGAACTTTGTCCCACGTATGTGAAAAGGGTACAAAAAACTGACGTGAACAAGGCAGCCCATTCACCGGTCTCACAAAACATTCATATTCTGGATTAACGTGGCTAACCCCGACACACTAAGGAGCCGAGCAGCTGGCCTGTCCCAGAATAATAAGCCTGAGCCCTCTTGGATGCAGCGCAGCCCCGGCAAGGGTAAGGCCCTCGCAGAACCTGGCAGAAGCACCGCAGCCTGACCCAGTCCTCCTCTAACCACGGCCTCCCTGCTCGGCCCCTCGTTTAGCATCAGCCACCTGCTCGCTCCCTTAAAGCGGCCTCAGTCTCTGCACTTGCTACTGAATCGAGCAAGAAGGGCGCCTCTCTCATTAGCCAAGGGCCTCAGTGCATTTCGGGGAGAGAGGGAACCATCTCTTGAATTATAATGCATTCGAAGAGGAGAAAAAAAATACCTTTTAAAAAATAAATATTTTCCTTTTAGTGTTTTTATTTTCTCCATTGGAATTTAGAGTCATAGTTGACTCTAAAAGGGGTCAGTTATTCCAGGCGCCTAATGAAGAGCTTTGAGGACAGCTCATTAGCAGTTACCCTTTTCCTGCCTACTGTGCTAAAGGACAAAACTGCACAAACACACACAAGGAGCAAAGCAAACGAGCGGGAGAAGACGGTAAACAACACACCGGGGAGTCGCTCGCCACCTCCCCTTGCCTCGCCCTCTGATAGCAGAGCGAGGGCCCGGCTCTACGCAAGAGGTTTCACACATCAGTTCTTCCTTCAACGGCGCTAATCCACACGCTCCTGTGGCTTCACGGCAGAGGAGACAGGATTTTCCCACTTGAGCTCATGGGCATTCGCTAGCCACAGGGGACGCAAAGCTTCAAAGCAGAAGGTTTTAAGCAGCCTGTTCATCTTTTTTTTTTTTTTTTTTTTCTCCCCTCTTTTTTTTTTGTATTTCCACACTTAACTGTGACGCCAAACAAAAGCAGACAATTTGTTGTTAATCTGTCCGTGTGGATAGACCTGCTGAGTTAAGAGAATGGCATTTATTGAGTGGGACAAGCTCAGGAGTTGCGCTGAGACACACTCAGCTGCCATGAGAAGCCTGTGCCCTCGCAGGGTGATCTCACGTGGTAACTTTGCTTCGAGGGAGGCCCTGTCAATCACGAAGCACGAGAAATGATCCAAGGCTTCTGGTGTCGCTCGAAAAGACCTTTAAGCGCCATATTTACGCGACCGTTTCAGTGTGGTTTCTGGCACAACAGTGTCCAGGCCATGGGCCGTGGTGTTCAGTGCTAGCACAGCAAGAACAGGTCAGAACAAATTGTGAAAAGACCCAGGAATGAAAAGAAGCCCTGCAATGAAAGACAAATCTTAGACCCTGCTGGAAAATAAGCAGCCAATCAACATGGAGCAGTGTCTTCTGGATATACACGTCACAGCAGAGGGAAGTAAAGCATGAGCAGCATCTCTTAAGCCAAATTACCAAATAAAGGCTTATTTTGCTTTAATCCAGCATTACAAAGGTTTCATCCAAAAGCAATCAAATCAGTAACCACATACTTTTTGCAAATTAAAATCTCCAATTGGAAGCCCATGTTGGGCATCAAACTGCCCATATCTCCCATGTGGGGCCTGCAGCTGATTTACAACTAGCCAAGGTCCCTCAACCGGCCCCGCTTCACCCGCCCCCTCACATCTCTCTCTCTCTCATTCTTGGCACAGGGCTCACCTGCCCTATTTTACTCCAATGGCATGTTTCATCTGTGTACCCAGGTTGCCATGGAGGAGAACAAAACTCTAAGTCTCCACCATTCAAGCGGATTCTCCCAGGATGCGTCATGTAAAGAGGATGAGAAAAAGCGTTCAAATACCGTCCCTCCTCCCCCGCCTTCCCTTCCAGTCAAATCTCCCTCCCCATACCCTTCAAGAGTAGTAGAGGCAGCAAGAAGAGGAAATGCAGCAGCTGCTCACTTGTTAAAATATTTATATTTTTCATTTACGCTGTACGGATTGAGCCAACTATGCTTTCTGACCCAATACGAAACAGATAGTGCTGTGCCTTATTCAATCTAAATAAACATGCAAATGGTGGCATTTGAGAGACACAAATAAATACATTATATTTTTTTTGGAGATACAATTATGCTTTCCAATTTGTTATAAAGGCTGGCAGCTGAGTGGGGATTTCAATAGCCTGCTCTCCACCACAGGCACAGTGATCCCTTTGGAAATGGCACAGACTTAGGGCACTAACATGTGAAGGAAGTGCACGCATACAGGGGTGAGTTCTCTGTAGCTGGAATACGGGGATTTAGAGCCACTGAGCTGGCAGCAAAATTAGTATTGGCTGAGCACAAAAAGTCAGGACATACACAAATAATGAATTAAATGAAAGCTCAGTAAATTTGTTTTCCTTAAATATAACAGAAAAGTGTACTACCTTTAACTGTAGGAGTGACCTTAGTTTTCTGTCTTTTCCAGCTGAAAAAAACCTCTCACCATTCACTGAAGCACGTTGCATAAAACAGTATCCTTAATAGGAGATATCTCTCTCTCCTAAGAGTAGGACAGACACCTATCCAAATCCTACCGTCTCCTGAGCTCACAGACTGAAGAGTACTGCAGCTCTCTTCCTCATGTGTCATTAAAGTGAACTGCAGTCAGCGAACAGAGCATCGACTGAGGGCTAAAGATCATTGAGTAGCTCCTTTTGATTCATGGGTCCCTCTAAAAAGAAGAAATAGGCAACTCCAAGTGGATACTAACTCCCTGAGATGCTTCACACACAGATGGCTGCGTGGCACAGATGAATGTGCTCTCGGGAAGACCTCGCAGAGGTCTTTGGAGGCTACTTTGAAGGCATCCTACTGAAGGTGGCAGAGTTTTCCAGCTTTCTCTTGAAACCAGTTAGCTCCAGTAAAACACGGGAAGCAGTTAGGACGAGCAGTGCTGTTGAAAAGGGCTGACCTGAAACAACAGGTTTATGACTAGAGCATCCACCATGCACACGGGAGATTCTCGCATGGACAACAGCAGCTCAAAGCAACGTTGTGGGGCACATGTCAAAATCACAAAGGAGAAGACGAAGGGCAACAGTTTTTTTCGCTTCTCACTTTGCTCTTTGTTTTTTTTAAACCAAATACTTCACATCACAAAAGGGTAAACCACCTCTGAAACAAAGCCTAATTCAGATTTAAAAAAAAAAAAAAAAAAAATTTGCCAATGCAGGATGCATTTTTCACAGGACCAATTAAGACTGTCAAGAACTGGCTAGTTCGTAGGGCTGGTTCTCCTTTGGCGAGTTGAAACCCCATCAAAGAAGTAAAAACAACAAAAAAAAAAATCACTTGGTGCTTCACAGACAACTCGTATTACTTTTGAAGTCAAAGGCAGAGAATTACCCCACCCAGGCCTTGTTATTTAGAACTCACTCAAGAACCAACTTGCCACAAAATTTCACAGGATTACAAGCTTAGGAGCCAAGCAATATTTCAGCAACTTATTTTTCCTTCAAGAACCACAGCATACCTGCTCTCATTATATTTTAAAGGAGAGACACCAGAACCAGATGCACAGAAATGAAACACGAAGAGCAAGAACAGCTAAAAAAGGTACAGGGTCAGATGCACATAAAAACGCAATGCCAGGCCAAAAATACACCGCAAGACTGTAGATCATCAGGCAATGCTACCCAATGGAAAGCACACTATGTGCATAGTCTCCATGCCAGGTACAAATGCACTGTAAAATGACAGGTCATGCTGGTAACAGAAAGCTGCAGCTCCTGGAGCACCCATAGCCAGTGTCCCAACAGGAGGACACACCACGCTTGGAGCCACCATGCACACATGATGGATTAAGCTGAGCACCTGACATATTCATTTTGACTTGATGCTTTTAATCCACTTTCATGACAGCTGTAGGAAAAACAGCCAATATCTGATCAGGCAAAGAGCCAACTAGTACTGAATTACATAATCATTAAAAAAAAACACCACCACTGAAACTGGATGTGAGCACTGAAGTGAGATTTACCCTAGCACTCAGCCACAAGAGTAGAAGACAGAAAGCACTGGAATCTATAGGCTCAATACACTCATCAGGTTGTATAGAATAGCTATGGAATAACCATGGAATAATGTAGCTGGCCCATGCCTTCCTGTCCTTCCTCATAAGCCACCCATTAAAACTTGACCATTTCTGCCTGCCAAACCGGTCAACAAGAGCACGCCGAGGGCATACACAGAGCTAGATCCCCCATAAGGGATGCCCTGCCAAACTTCTTCCTTCTTGGTGGTAGGATATGCCAACTGTACGACCTCTTCTGAGGACAGTGAGCACACACTGGGAATGCCAACCGTGGGAAGTTGGGAGTTTCTTGGGTGCTACATGCTGGTCCGCCATGGGCTGGGTTCGCTCACAGCAAGACAGTGCTGCATGGGTACAGAGAACCATGGTACACACCTGGTCCTCCACACCATGGGTACATTCGCCTTATTTCCAGACCTCTCTCTGGAGTTGCAGTATGGGTTTTGCTCAAAAACATTGGGGGGGGGGGGAGGGGAAAAAAAAAAAAAAAAGGGACAAAATCTCTTGCTGAGGTTACTCTTAGAGATACCTGGAAAACTCCCATCTCAACTAGTATAGTAAAATAATTTACATCTCTGCCTCAGTTGAGCAAAAACTGTTAAATAATTCTGTTAAATTAATAAAGCAGTCTTCTAATCATTTGTGTTGTGCTGGGCCTCAATTTAAGGCACAACATAAACATCAGCTACTTCTTTTCTGCACCACTTTTTCCTACTTTGTCATTTCTTTGAATGATCTTTAAAAGATGATGTTTAGCCTCAGGAAAGTGGAAGCACGTATTTTGCCCGAGTAGACTACTAGAGACTCAGAGAAGACTACTGGGTGGTTTGAAGGCTTATCCATGCCTATCCATTACCCTCCATGCCCTTAAACCAATTGTTTTCAATTTGAAAACACAACCTCATTGCTGGAGAACACCTGAAGAACAAGGGCATGTGATATGTAGCTCCAATTTTCCACTCCTAAGACTCTCATTTTGTATATTTGAATTAGTGATGAATCTCAGCCGCAGAGTTTGATACAGGTTTTTGGTGAATGTCTTCCTCTTTATTGCAAAATGCAACTAGATTTACATGCACAATATTTATAAATGTTTGGAAATATCCCGTATTTTATGAAAGGATCCTCTTATTACAGCAAACATACTATAGTTTCACAAAACACAAGAGAAAGATATCTGTCTTAGGAAAAAATCCCTTTTTTATCTCCTCCTATTTTTGAATTGCTGCTATAAAGACCACTGTTTTACCGTAAAGCACTAAACCAAGTTCCTGTGAGGGGGTCATATTTAAGAAACTTGGTGCTCTTTCACAGCTGCAAAGCAGCACTTAAAAACAAACAAACCAACAAAAAAAACCCATAAAAATAATGCTTTTTCCATTTGGAATTCTAGGCTAAAAATCAAAGTCAAAAGATGTAAGGCTCACTTGAATTGAATAGTGATATCTGCAGGTAGTTAACTGAACTTTAGCACAAATTTCAGAAGTTCTCAATTGCTCTGTAAGTATCTCTTGAGCAGAAAGTGCTAAAAGGAAAACAGAGTTAATCCAAAACTGACCAGCTTATCCCCGTTTCCTAATAGAAATGCACACTTGGTATGCTGGCAGATGTTGGCAGGAAACAAACTCTAGACCAGAGGTTAAAACCATTACAAGAGGAGAACAGTACTTAAAAAAAAAAAAAAAAAAAATCAAGACTATAATTAGAGAAAAGCTTTTTCCAATCTGTGATTTCTCCCAGCATTTTGGTGCAGAATAAACTTTTTTTTTTTTTTTTTCATTTCTAATGATCTAACAAAGTGCTGGCTGCCAGGTTTGGCTCCTGCAAGGTACTAAAGTCTCTGTAACAGCTGAGGAATCCACGTAGGAACAGACCAGAAAGTACTTGGGAATGGAAGTAAATCTTTTGTGTGTGTTTTTCTTAAATAATCTCTTTCCCCCTGCAGTCTTTCATATATTTTATAAGGACTGTCCAAAACCTCTTGTCCATCTATCTAGAAGTGGCATGGTCTTATGTACCTCTATTTTGGTGACTCACTCAAAAGTCAATGACTTCAACAGAAAAAAAAACTAGGGGGGGGGAAAGAAAAACAAACAAAAAACCAATGACAACAACAAAAAAAATCAAAACAGACTTACTATCACAGGGGAATAAATGGTAAGGGGAAAAAAACATCAGAAATTAGCAAGAGGCAGTATAAGTACAGTGGTTACTTCCTGTTTGCTTATTTCTTAATTTTTTATTCATGGATAAATTGACCCCATCTGTTTGTTTGGGGTTGGTTTTTTTTTTTTTTTTTTTCATTTAAGACACCACATACGAGATGAGAGCGACACGAGAGCACACACGTGTGCTCATTCAATCCTCAATGAAGAATATGGTCCATAGTTTAATAACTAATTTCCCACAAGACTTGGTAATTCAAAGTCATCTCAATATATTGTTCCAAAAAATAGAGATGGAAGGCACAAAACAAAATACTGTAACAGAGCCACGAGGCCTGCAATATGCTTTTGCAGAAACACATAGGAGAAGAGTTAACTGACAGAAAAAACTGAGAACAAAACAAATATAATCCAAGATTAAACAGTGAAGCACAAGGGTACCTTGTGAGGGCTAGTTCTGAAACAGCTGCAAGCACTTTCCCATCGCTGCCACTGTGGTGAATTTTGGAGGTAACCATGGAGCCTTTGCAGCAACATGAAAAAGGCACTGACCAAGAATAGCACCCAAAGAAAAAATCTCCATCCATCATTCTTTTGAAATCTCTTCAAATGAAACATCATGGAAGAGAAAATCTGTAGCCATCCTTTGGCAAGTCTGCAATATCACGTTCTTATTTAATGCACCAGTAAAACGCTCCTACTAAATTGAAGCTACCCCAAAGTACTGACTGGATGAGGCAGTAGTCTTTACTCAGGTAAAGACCTCCAATTCTCTTGCAGGTCTGGATTTCAGGGGTCTTGAACTCCGTTTAATCTCAAGCCTTGTCCGCAGCCTACGTGCAATAGCCTCTCATTCCAGTGCAGAAACTATTCCTTTACATTTCTTCCACACTCTGTTGGAGACTGAGGACAACAGTCCTCCCTGTCCTCCTGGTGCCCTATCCTAGGGTTGCGGCCACATAACTAACACAGAGTGACTTAGCCCCCTAGGATACTGTACGAAAGGTACCCAAGCTCTAGAAACAGGCAAGGAATAAAAGAGAAAGTTTTCATCACCTGATTTGTAATAGACACATTTGAAAGAAATGCAAACACGCGCGTGACACATGTTGTAGGAAAAATGTGTTTGTCTTGCGCACGCTGGTGAAATTGGTCAAGACCAGCACATCTGTTTTGAAGCAGAGCTCTTACAAGCACAAACAAGGCCACCAAGAGAAGGCAAGGGCTGGGCGGGGAGGAGGAAGGGCTCAGCCCGCCGTGCCACGCACTGCCAGGCCACGCAATGGGCAGCGGCGCCGGCATCTCGCACCCATGCCGCTTCTGCCCTCGGCCCAGAAGAGAGACAGGGGCTCCAAGCACCGCGGCCACAGGTCCTTGGGAAAGCTCTTGCCGTATCTAACTGCCTCCATCTGCTCTGGGGCGCAGACACAAATGTCATCGCGAGCTTTGCTGGGAAAGCTGAGCTCATGAAAAGAGGGGAGAAAAAAAGGCACATTTCATTAGATTGCATAAACCCCCAGATACTACAAGAGAGCCTCACACAGAATAGATGGAAAGTAGATTTTTTCAGAAAGACAAAACTGTGGCATGTGTAAATTGAAAACAGCCTAGCATGCCCACTCTGCAGAGAAATACCTCCAGAGTACCTCAACCCTGCAATCACTGGAATTTTTTTTTTAAAAAAACTGTATAGGCAGTCAATTTTTAAGTAGAAACTCAGTTTTGCTTTCAATAGGCTGCCAGAGTCAATGGCAAGTTCTACCAGAACAAAACAAACAAGTAAAATAGAACAATAGTAGAATTTGCTCCAGTGAGATTTGTACGTATCCATAAAAACAGAGACATTGTTGTGTGTTTTCTGGAGCAATGGTTGAACACAGTTAGTTCCAAAAAAACCACTAGATATAAAACCAAGTTTGGAAAAAAAAAAGTTTTGATACTTTGTATTTGCAATGGAAATGTAAATAGTAGAGTAATATACAGGGAAGCTGCAGTGTCAGGTAATTCTTTTCTCTAAACTTTATAAATAAAGGAAAGACATAAAGAAGGTGCTTTAAAGGTGCTCGGAGGTAAATGTCACTGCACAACAACTCAAGAAAAGACAGGCTGTTTTATAGACAGTAACGTTCTATTAAGATTAATTACAAACCACTGTAAAACAATAAACATTCCTCTGCCATGCACAACTGCCACTTTCTTTACATCCCCACGACCTTCTTGTTGTGCCCTTGAACTGTAGCATTAGTTACACCCAATATATTGTGAAGTACAATGAACAATAATCATCCATGCACAAACTTCATATATATATTTAAAAAAATAAACACATACATTGGTGAATGGGCTATTAAAAGTGGATGCACCTTATTGATCCCCCCTTCAAGCAATTTACAGCTAGACAGCACTATTTGCTCAATAGTGTTGGAACAAAAATTGCTTGAATTTATCTTGTTGGCAAGGACAAAACAGATCAGTGCATTAGAGCTGTGATTTGTACCTTGTCCAAAGAGCACCAAGAGCTCGCCCACTGTATACAGGGCAGAACTACACACGTGCTACCATGCAGGTACTTTAAAAGACTAAGATTATCCAAAGAAAGAAATATTTTTGCCATTTAAGTGCATTTCTAAATGATTCCTTATATTCTTTGCTCCACAGAGGGCCTTCTTGAAGACAATTACCTACAGAAAATGCTTCCACTGCAAAACGTCTGGAGATTTAATAGCACAGTTCATCAAGACAAAAAACATCTTTATCTACGCTACTTTAGTTATTTTCCCAAGGGAGGGAAAAAAGAAAAAAAATCACATTTTGGAAGGCACACAAATCAGGAAGAAGCTCCGTTCCTGCTGTTCTTCACGGGATACACGTTCAGGACAAGTGCCCTGACTAACACACTTCATTCCCTCACAGGCCTCCTCCTATTCACCTTTTTCCAGGCACTTTCGCAGAACAGCCAACTTCCCACAGAGTCAAATAATGATAAATAAAAAACACATCAGTCGTTACCATCAGACAAAAAGAGAGCATAGGTTTCCCTTTACTGTTTTGAAGTAAGGCTAAGCATAATGATCGCTGTCCCTAATGACTGTGAACATTCTTTCACCTGGCCACTCTAACCTCAAGATCAAACTCAAAGGGTGATGCTAATGGTGCCAGCGTGACGTGATGTCCCCAAGAGCCCTGATATACCGGAGAGGTCAAGGTGACTCAAGACCCTTCTGCTCTCTCCTGAGCAAACACATTTGTCCTTGCATACCACAAACTGCTACTACCACCACATACCCAAAGCCACCGGCTGCGATTCAACCCCTATCTGCTCCACATTATGCCAATGCCCTGTATGTGCATGCTGATTTCCACCCCCCAAAACTTGTTACCTCATTACATTCAATTCAGGTAAAAACAGAAAAACAGTTTTCTCATTCTGATAAATTCCGAGATGGCGACGTGAAATGGATTTACTGGCTTTGGAGTATAATTACAAGAATCCAATCTCACACCTATCCATTAACAAGCATGGCTTTCAAACTGGAGGACCCAAACCCTCAAAACACACTCCGACAGTAATTACTTATATGGATAAGGATTCACTTAACACCACCTTTTTTTCCCTCAATAAACTGGTGAAAAGTTTTTAAAAAGTTAAGAATAGGTGTCTATGAGATGGCCACTTGCAGTCTGAATCCACCTGAAAGTTCATAGCAACCAGAGACCACTATGCCCTTTGTGAAAGTGTTGGGAAACAGATTTTAGAAAAAAAAAAAGAATGATCTCAGAAGAGCTGATGGAGACCACAGGAGCTACAGGAATCATGGATCCCACTGACATCAGCAAAAAGAGCAAAACCCTCTCCTTTTGCCATGCTGAAGCCCAGTGTATCACACAAGCAGCAGAGGCGGCGCTCGCTGACCATCCAAAAAGAGGCATTTTTGTCACACTGACAGGCCACGTGTGTCATCCCACGTAGTTCTAGGAAGACGTCCCGTGACAAAATGTAACTGGCACGTGCTCGGCCCTGGAAGCGGGACAGAGCTGAGAACAACAACAAAATTCCTGCAGCTGTCCTGATGTCACAAGTTGGGATTGCAACATCCATCAGCGACATTCCTGCCCTGGCGCCGCTCCTGCCGACGGGAAGGCCTTCGCTTGCCTCCTGCCTCTCACCGGGGACTCGTGCCTTCAGACACAGATACCCGCCTCACACCAGCGCTCCAGCTCCTCACCGTTGCCTTTGGGTGCCCACAGTTAATGGTTAAAATGAGCAGCTGGACCACAGCCGCTTTTATGGCAGACGGGATTTTTCTACCACGTTCACTATGCAAAGGAACTTGGCATTGGCTACACATAATGCCACCACTATGCAAACATTTCATGAGCTTTGACTTATAAAAGCAAAACAAACAAGAAGACACAAGTGTTTTTGAGCAAGCACTGGCAGAGGCATTACAAAAAATCTGCACTTTGAAACATTAATTTGACTGTAACAGAACTTCAAGTCTCACTTGATATAGGGTTTTTGGAGCCATACCAATTATGTCTTTATCAAATGTCTTAAGTAAAAAATAGTTGTTGTGCAGATTATAAGAGTAGGCTACAATTACATTATTTCTTTACACTAAAGTAAACACTTGTCAATATACTGAAGAAATCTGATTTACAAAGTTCTGGGCCTGGTCCCAAACGTCACACGCATATGTATGGGAGCTGAGATTACCTAAAGCCTTCCCAGGAAAGCTTTAAGAAACAGCTGTGTTTGGCACTCTTAAATATCTTTAAGTACTTATAGCTAGGATCCTGTTAGTAAATAAACAGATAATACTTCTATATGATTGTCACACACACCGCTTCCATACAGCCGAAAGAGAAGCTCGCTTTATCATAAAGCTGGGTTTTGAGTGAACACAGCTTTAACACAGATGCTTTGGGGCTGCTGAAATCCACACGATTTCCACAGTATCTGCTTCCTCAGCTATTACTGTAGTTAATTAAATGACTCTGTGATTCATCAAATTTATAGAGGCAAAATGCAGGAGTCTATATCAAATTCAGAGAAGCTTCTTACTGATCTCAGCAGCTTTTAGCAAAAGCCCCATACTGAAAATTCCATTATAATAAGACCAGTTTATTGTTAGAAAACAGTTGATAAAATCTTTCATGTACAGCTAAATGCACTGGATTAAAACCATTGAACCGTAGACATCAAAAAAAGTGCAGGCCCCGTTCCTTAAATCAGCACTGCTGATTCTTCACAGCATTTACTGAATTTTGCAAATGAGAAGGTGGCAAGTTGCCCAGCTCCTTTGAGTGACTAGTAGCCATTCAAAACGAGTGGTGGCATTTCAAGTGAATCAGCAGCAAACTAACACCCCTGTAGATTTTCTAGTGCAGAGAAGATTGAGATTTTTCCCCAAGACAGGAATTTTGGCTGAAAGAGCAGATTGATCATCTTGGAGAAGGTCTCCCTGAGCTCCACCAGTGAAGGACAAGGACCAGCACAGACTCCCCTTTAGATGTTCCAAACCACTGAGAGAGAGGAAGATGCACAGTGGTAAAAGGCAAAGAGTGCAATAGCAGCAGAGAGGTTTTCTTTTGCCTGGCTGAATATGGCTGTTAAGGGAACTAAAACTAGCTCAGGAATTTTTGTTCCTGGGAATATCAATAACTTCATCGGAGCTGCTTTGCAAAGCCATTTACTGCAGCTATGTGAAGCATCTAAAGGTCAGAAGACTGCATTAGCCAGCACCACCCGATCAGCACAGATCACATCAAACCAGTTGAAGGACTGCAGGTTAATGGCCTCTAGCCTGTTCAGCAATGCCCTGGTTAACTATAAACCATTTGAAAATGGGCTGCTGCATGGAAGACTCTACAGATCAGCAGAATAAAAAACCACAGTCCTAAGAAATGCATAGATATGACGGGCTGGTGGTAGAAACTTCAGCAACATTCACATAGATTGAGCTTCCTTTCAATAACAATAAAGGTGCTTACAAATTGGAAGTTTACTATATCTGGCAACACTAGAGGAAGGAAAGTATGTCCTGGAACTAGCTAAAGGGTGAAGGAAAGCTCTCTCAAATTCATCACTAACTTTCATCAGCCCTCAAAATCTTTGTTTTGATCATCTGTTTCCTGTTATCAAATCACCCTGTCATCTACCAGCCTGATGTCCACAGCATCACTTAGAGAAGGAAATAGCCTGCTTCAGTGCGCGTGGGAACCACCATCCTAAAAATGGGATTAACAACTACCCACGGAAACGGAAAGTCAAGGTCAATTTTATTCAGTATCCTGTTCATCCTTACGAATGTATCTGTTGCTCGTTTTCTACTTCAACACATGCATCTTATAAATCCCCAAGAACTTGCACAGAACTGCAATGAAACAAGCTCAGCATGGCCCAGGACTATAAGATGGTTCTTGTTTAGACCATGAGTCCTCCTGCCTTGTGTCCTGCTCCAGGAGCGGTCAGCACCACAGGCCAGCGGTGCAGGGTAGCAGAAGCTTCTCCTGAGGTTCTCTCTTTCACATCAGCCTGCTCCTGATCGAACTCCTGAGCCAGAGGTTGTTGCGTTGTTGTTTCTGATGGCACCTGGTAGTCTCCTCTACCAATCTCCACCAATTGCTCTACTTGTTTTCTTGATATAGCGTGCAGTGAAAGCGCAAAACCATGCAGTAATGAGTTCAAGGCTTGAAATTGCATTTCACTGTGAAGAGACCACCTGTACAAGCATAATTTATACAATATAATGTACTGCTGCTCCAATACAGTGGTGTTTACAAAATGGGAAACCCAAAGACAAAGGTATTCTTCTGAAAGGGAAGGCTTGGGCCTGTCTTTGGACCCCTCCTACAGGAAGAGGCTCATTAGAGCCATGCTGAGAGCGGCGATTAAAGGTCCTGTCCTGCAACCGTTCACACTCGGTTAAGTTCAGCGAGATGCTGAATTTCACATGTTAAAAGTAAAGCAAGTGTATAAATGCTTGAGAAATCACCTTTGGACAATGTTTGACATCGTTAGAGCTCCCAGTGTTTGTTACAGCCTTGGGTAACCTTGGGGGTTCTCAAAATGATGTCAAATTGACAAGAGGATGGATTCCAGTAGAATTTCCATCCCACAGCAAGGTAGGAAGCATCAAAGGGAAGACAAGGGCACCATCCTCTTGGGGAAACCCTAAGCGTTCACCTCTGGGCTCAGCATCTGTCGCTGAGTCCCTTTCAGCAAGAAAAGCGTTGCTGATACACAGCTCTGTTTTGGAAACACAGCTTGGTACACTGGCAACTATACAGGTTTGGAAATGTTTTATTTAAAAAAGAAAACTGCACAGTGTTTTCTTCCTGTAGTCAAAACAATTAAAAAAGCAGGGGGAGGTGGGGAAAAACACACTTGGAAGATCTCTCAGAAAAATAGATGAAAGTGCTCCTGTGGAGGAGAGCAGACATCCTGCTCCATTATTAATCCCATCCACTTGCCATGGGAGAGTCGTGAAGACACCTGCTAATCGCACAGGTTGCTCTGTAGAGCTGAGGTTTGTTTGGTACGTCTTACTGGAGAGAAAAAAACCCATGCTTTCTGAGGGATTCGTATGGAAGCACACGCGAGACCCAAGTGTACGGGGCAAACTATTAGCAGACACTTGGAGAGCCAAGTGTGACTAAAGGCAAAGGCCCGTGAAATCACAACACATGAAAAACAAGGCAACACGAGAGCATTTCGAAGCGTGAGACTGGCTCTCGAGCTCACGCCATTGGCCCTGGCCATGCTACTGCGTGACACTGGTGTCTACAGGAATTATCTCCTCGTTATGCAGAGGCTCATGGAGCTGCTCCGAGAAAGTGACACAGAGCACAGAAGAGAGCAAAAGGTTTAAGAGCTCTGTTTTTGCTTTTTTTGTTTGGTTTTTTTCAGACTTTTCTAAGGATAGTCCCTTATTTAGTATTAACAGATAATGACTTTTTTGTCGTGCTGCACAGCAATTACAAAAATAATTCTGTTTACCCAGTATCTTTTATCCTGAGAGATGCAAGCAGTACTTAAGAACCACCGGCCGGATTTTCTAACACGGGAACGTGCCCAACCGCAAGCACACACCTGATGGGCACGTTAAGCTCAAACATTTTGCACGTGCAAATAACCAGGCTCCAGGTGCCGTTTCAGCTGCCTTCAATCGAGCAAGCACAAGAAAGACTCTTTGCAAACTTTGCAGAAATAAGATTCAAGTGCTTTAAAATGCATTCGAGTGAAATTACAAATTCAAGTGTCGTCCTGCAACAGATTCCATAATAACTTTGTTCAATTACACACATGCGTGCTAATTTACCTCCACTTTTGGGGAGGTTTGTTTTATCATCACTTCACAAGACCATCTCCCCGGCAGCTCACTTGAGGGACTGGTGACAACTGCTGTCTAATCAGCGCAGCAATTATCTCAAATTCTGCTTAATGGCAGAGCATTTGCCCGATAGCAAGGACTTAAGTGATGTTTAACTCGAGGATGGAGCAAAGGCAAAAGTTCAGCTCTCGATCTTATTTCAGAAGAAACTGCAGTGAAGATTAACCAAAAAAATACATATTGGATAGCAACAAAATTCCAGCAAGGATCATTTTCAGGATGTTTTTGTAATGAGAACGGCTCTCTTGCCCAAATAGAGTAATACAATTCCCGAAGTGAACTTCCTAAGGGAGTGCAGCGGGTGGGAGGGAGGAGGAATCTTTCTCCCACCGCTAAACACACTGCAAAACTGCTTTCAGCCTGATGGCCGAAACAGCTTTCTGCAGCCCTAATGCTCCCCTGCTCCGCAGGGCTTGGGGCACAACCAGAAAATCCCCGTTAGATTTCAAACGCTTCCAGATGCACCGTAAATAAACTTAAGGAAACTTAAGGGGGGGGGGGGGGGGGGGGTGGAACTTCTACCCAACATGATAATTTCTATGCAAACAAGTATCTCAGAGCAGTTACAAAAACGTTAAGGCCTGGGAATGTCTCTCTCACATGCTGCCCTGGAGCCCCAGGGGCATGCTCTCCCAATCCCTGAATCGCTAAAACACTTAACATAGTGGGGAAGGGCAACGCTGCTCGAATACCAAGGCCCTATCAGCACGGTCGAATAAAAGTAGAAAGGACTCAACCAGCTATTTTACGTTCTGCAGGGGACCTTTTTTTTCTTCTTCTTCTTTTAATCAAATTTCTGATTTCCTTCTTGATAGGTTTAAGGAAGCAAGTTGGGTCTTTTGCGTCTGACTGGCATCCATACATCACCACTCCATAGTTAAATTTTCTCAAATAATGCTACCGATTTGGATGCTAATTCAAAGTGAAGCCAGGCCATCTTTCTCAATATTTATTATTGTTATTATTATAGGCACAAAAAATACCTGGATAAAAAGCCTAAGTCATTCTATCAAAACTAAGATGCTCTTAGTGGCCACTCAGTTTATTACTGGAAGTGAACCACTTTTATATATTCTATTAAAACTGTGGTTATTGTATGTTCTAAATGCAAATTACAGTAACAAGACCTAACCTAAACCTCTACCATAGGGAGGCCAGGGTTGAAGACACGACTGAATGTACTTTAAGTGAATACGGCTCATCAATATGTAGAAGTTTATGAACAACCGCTCCTTTTTAAATTTGTGCCATTTGTAAAGGTCATTTTGTGTAGGACTTTGTGTAACATGGTTATTTTTTGTCTTCCACCTAAATTAACAGCAAGGTACAAACCACAGTTTGTCTTCTTTAAGAAGAAAGAAGCACAAGCCTCCAGCAGATGTTAAACTACTTATCATATTTACATTGTCGTTCAGTACACCAGCAGTTTAAAAGAAAAAAAAAGTTGGTGAATTACTAATAGCTTTGTAGAATTATTTGTCCTTCTCTGACTTTTCTTTCAACTGTAAAATATCTCTTAGAAAGAGAGTGCTGCTAAAAATGACAAAACACATCGTGTATGGTACCAGCTGTGCCCCAGCGCCATGTCCATAGGGACAGAAAACCCTCCTTAAATGCTGCGGAACAGATCCACTAGCACGTCGGCTCCAACGCCGGTGCCGCTCCACATGGAGTTGCTCCCGATTGACTTCCCATGGGCTCACTCCTATTCTGCAACGCCGCTGCCGCCGCCCACACGCTGCGCTCCTCAGCAGTATCTGCTCTCCATTAGGCAGACGGTTTTTGGCTTTCCTAATCCACCCTCACCTCCGAGACAGGATCCGCGCCCACCCATGAAGCTGCACCGATGGACTGGCTCCCATCCGTACCTTGGCAGACCCATAGGATTTTCCGGGCTCGCACCCGGTAGCGAGACTGAAGGGCGGTTAAGGTAAATAAACCTCCTGCGGGCACCGCTCTCCGCACCGGACACTCGGTCCTGGTGCTGCCAACACATCCAGAGGAAACGGCGCCTGCTGCCTCCAGCATTCCTACCGAGAATCCTGGAGTCACATGGGAAACTGTCTCAACACTGAGAAGGGAACACAGGGAGCCATGCGAGAAGCTGAAGATGCGAGGAGGAGGAGGAACGTGCATTTGTTCCAGCTTTTAACATAAACATGAGGCGCCGTACCGGCCGAGCTGGGGTTTTGGCTGCCTCGGCAGAGCTCGCAGAGGTGTTCCGCACGGCGGAACAGGACAACGGGGTTGTTTGGCACCCGAGGCAAAGAACAAATGTTTATTAACTCTGAGAATATATTCCTGCTCAGACATGGCCTGGCATGTACCGCTCCGATGAAAAGACACTCCTGCCTTAGCCATTAAGCACACTGAGCTCTTCATTAGGAAGGGAACGAGGTGTCTACGTGCCCATCACAGCTTTTACTTACTTTTATTTTAATAAAAGACAGGTTTTTCCATCTTATTTAAATCAACCTGCCACTTTTACCTATAGCCATTTGCTACATATATCAGGGCTTCCATGAAAAACGCTGTTTTCATCATTAAACATATGGTTTCCTAATCATTTTGTACTTCTGTCTTCCATGTCTTAAGACATTTGAGAACGTTATATCCTATTTTAAACTCTTCCAGGAAACAAAAATGTTCAACAAACTTCAGAAGCATCTAGGATGCCAAAGCTGCAGAAAGCACAGGTGAAACTTGCAATGGATTTTACATCTGCGGCCATTAAAGCAGCAGAGACTTCTGAATATGAAGCTGCTGCAGAAACAAGTTACCTGTAGACTCGTTTTAAAACTAAACACACACAAAATTCCTAGCCAGCATTCCAAGCTTCCTTTTCCCAGAGAGAGATTAATATCTAGACACTTGCATACAAATAGGGCTGCTGTAGTCAACCGTAATCAGAGCTGCATCCTTCACTTGGATCAGAGGCACAGCGGGTCAACACCAGCCACACGGCTCCCCTGCAAGAATAACCTAAATTCCTCTCTAGGGCAATATCCCTTATTTGGGCTTCCTCACTACCGTACGGAAGCGCAGCGCCTCCCCCCCGCACAAACTGAGGGCAACCACTGGATTTGGATGAGTAATGACTGGCTGGGCTGAAACGTCTCCCCTGGAACGTTCCTGCACCACAACGTCTGAAGCCTTTTTCTTTTTTTTTCCCCCTTTTGTTTCAGACTTTCCATGCAGATTACAAAATCCAAAGATACAAGCTGACACCCCCTGCTTACGCCAAGGATACAGTCTAAGAAAAGTTCATGCTTGCTTAGTAATACAAACACAACTTATTATGTTACCTGTAAGAAACTATGTGAAGGGGGGATGGAAAAAGAGGTGGACACACAGAAGCTGTATTCCTAAAGAGAAATCCTCAGCTGAAATAGAAAAGCCCATGAGTTATATGTAACAAAAGACAGTCAAGCAGGCACCTCAGTAGCTCTGTAGCTCCTAATTGCACCCAACAACCCTGCCAGGTAATAATTTGCTCACCTACCACCTGGGTGCAAGAGGCCATATCATTCTCCTACAACATACACGTTTTTCCAGCAAAAGACAGAGCAAGTCAACAACTGTCCCATAAGAGCAAGAATCTCCCTCCTGACTTCTCCCCCTCCCATTCATAGAAGATTGATTACAGTAATTTTCTTCATAGACAGCCTTAGAAGGAGTCTATGACTGTAGGGCAGATATTCTGGAAACCTAAAGACAACTCCCACTGCTGATAGAGGAAAAGAAGGGCTGTTAGGAGAAATGTCTGACAGATTCCATACTGCACGTGAGCTGATCATGGAAGAGCATTTAAAAAAAAATGCCCCCAAAACTCTCTGCTCTTGCAAGCACTAAGAAATAAGGCAAAGCAAGCAAAACATATAGCTTTATTCCCCCAAGCAAAGTCTGTATCCTAGACCTCCATGTGTCTTACACAAAAGAGATTAACAGTCCAGAGCAGTAGCTATGGGCATTTAACCACAGGAAGGCACGTACCAAACTGAAATGTGGGAAAGGACCCAGAAATCTCTCCCAAAGACTAATTCAACAATGTTATCTACAAGAGCTTGGAGACCTCCCAACAACAGGTTAGAACAGCCTTAACATATCTGATGCTTCAGCAAGAGCCCTCTGGGAATGGCTCAGACCAACCTGTGCAGCTGCAAGCATCCAACTCCTATACAAAATCAGGAGAAACCCAAGAACTCACCATGACAGTGAGCAACCAGTAAAAACTTCAAAGCTGGGGGAGTTAAATATATATATATATGTGTGTGTATATATGTATATAATTTTGGTTTTTGGAAAGGTGGAACAGAAGATACATAAAGGTCACTCAGCCAATATGAATATGGAGCTGTCCAAGAGCTCGTTAGCTAGTACTTTGTCTCCCTTGTGCAGGGGCTTTAAATCCTGTCTGTACTTATGAGTGACAGAAATCCTTATGCCTTTAAAACACCTAGCAAGCAAATTCTTTGTAAGTATGTACTTCATAAGTAAACCTAGCAAGTGTTTTCTCCAACAGATGAAGGAAAGAGATCCACTGCAAGTACACGATCCATGAGCAACATCATGAGGGGATATAAGACGGTCCTCCAATCTGCCACTTCCTAGAGGTTTAGATAAAAGGTTGTCTCTCTGCACTGTCACCCGATGCACCATCTCAGTTATACTCTTAATGCCATATCACACTTTTTAGGCATGGTGAACACACAGTACATTTCTTCTCTGATTTCTTATTAATCCAAACCTGCTTTTTGCACACCAACATGATGATTTGTTTGAAATCAGAATTAAAAGTCCCCGCATAAAGGCTGCACTTACTGACTTTGGGGTTTATGTGCCACGTGCAGATCGTGATCACTCCAGTTGCATCATTCCTACGCACTGTCAATCTTTTCTACTCCAGGAGGCAAAAGGCCAACTCTGTAAAAGGCAACTCTGCCACCTCCAAATCATGCACCCTAATGTAAATCTTAAAGATTTGTATTGAATGTAAACAGAGAACCCTGAAATGCCTTCCTAGGCCTTTTGAGCTTTCACTTTAATAATAAAGATGTTAGTCGCTCACAGTCTGGAGTTAGCTCACTGTGAATTTAAAGTGAATACCTTATTAAATACAGGATAACTCATGTTGTTAAACGGTTGGCAGGTGAGGTTTAGGTATCAAAACCACTAACTAATCAAAGCAATATAGCGTCATTTTTAGAAAACAAAATATAAAACTGACCTTCAGATGAAAAGCATGAAACAAAACCTACCACACATTCAGGGACATCGTTTTCATCTCCACGTCAAATTGCCGCCTTCTGAAAAAGTTCATTTCCTACCCTGTTTCTTGGTATAACAGGCTTGAGTTGGGCTGTCAACAGGCTATGCCAAGCTGGTTATCACCCTTATCTGCATTAAATAATCCCATATATCTTTAGGAGGCACAAATAGCTTGTGTAGTGTGTTTGTGTGAGTAGTCTACATGCCTAACAGGGTGAGTGCTGGGGTGGACCTTTCAGGTCCTTTCGCACCCTCCTCTGAAGTATGTAAACACATCTCTCCTTTTCAATCATCTCAGTAATTCTCTCGATAAGCTATGGAGCTGAAAGTGAAATTCAGCTGAAAGTGGATTTCAAGGGAGAGACAACCACAAAGAAAGCATCTACTTTCCCTCAGTGAGTGGGTAGAATTGAAAAAAAATCAAAATCCTTGTTTTATATGCAGTTTCTGCTCATTTAATTCAACTATTTGAATTATGGTTTCTGAGAGGTCTTTAAGACAAAGAGAAGACCTTATTAAAAAAGAAAAAAAAAAAAAAGGCAAGAAAAAAGAAACAAACCACACACACACCACCCACACAGGTTGCAAAGACTATGATTTTAAGTTTTTTTTTCCCAAATATGTATGAAGTCTTTGGATGTTCCCATCAGACAGTTTCTGCTCTTAAGACATTAATATGCTTAAATACCTGAGGATTAGGTTTCAATTAGAACAATCCCCCAGAGGTGTTTTGCTTTTTATTTTTCATTATGCAAAGAATATGAAGTGAGATCAAGTTTTATGAGCCCACCCACAAAGGCAGCAAAATAGGCTGGCAAATTTGGAATGAAAAACCTAATCTTGGTGAATATATTATAATGTTAAAGAGAGAGAGAGAAATAAAGAGAGGTCCTTTCACTCTAATGGCAAGTCTACAGAGCAATAACGAGAGTTACACGACTTCCTCATGGTCTCCAAAAGGTCAAACCATAAAATGTCTTCACCTCTTCTCACCCTGTGCTCCCTTGCACACCTCTATGGGCTTAAATAAGCCACATAAGACACATATACTTCCGTACAAGGATACCTGCAGAGCACCAGAAGAGGCCAAGTACACAGGACCCTCTCTTTAATATTTATGTTCATTTTGTGACTGCTTCCCATGCTGAAGAAGGGTACAAGGTAAATCCCTTTCTTTCTTTCCTATAAGAATCCAGAGAAAGAACTGAAACCCAGGCATTTCAACACTGGCAAGGTTAAAAGATTGAAATGATTACCAGAAAAAAAAGAAATGTAAAAAAAAAAGTGGGTGTAGACTCATATAGCTGGCCAATTAATGCAATTATTAATAAATGCAGTCATTTAATAAAACCGTCCACTTACTTTGTTTATGCAATAGGAATTTTAGACCTGCTTGGAAATTAACTTTCATCCTCTGGGAATGGAGTCTCACGGTTGGCTTCAAAGACTCTGGCATGAAGCACAGGCCTTTTGTTTAATTGCTCTCTTTTGAAATAGAATATTAAGTCAAATGAAACTGAATATGAAAGAGAGGGGCCATACTGGAGCGGATGGGAAAATATGGCTTTAACAGAGCAAAACTACCCTCTTCTCCCCTTTCTATAAAGTTATTATGGGAAATGTGCCTTTGCAGCGAGTCCCCTGCAAGCTGCTGCTGCAGCAGGAAAAGAAAACAACGTTGTTTTGGACTGAGAAAAGCGTGCTACCTCCAAGTAAATATTTGGTTTAGGTACAACAGCATTCACAAGCCGCACGCCCAAGGCTGGCAGCTCAAAAGCATTGGCACTGGAGGAGCTCCCTCCGGATTGCAACGCAGTCACGGATACCAGCGCCATCCGAGTTAGACCGGGGCCACTCGCAAAATACGTGGGCAGTATTTTTAAAAAATCAAGGTTTCTATGTAGATGCATGAAAGAACAAATACGTATGTATGTGCATTTCCATGCATGCATGAAAGTAAACACATACATAAATGCAGAAACCCCCACACCTCTGGGGACACTGAGATTTAAGTCTCCTAACCTTTTTAGCACGCTAGGATTTAGCCCCGCATTCCATCTATTAAAAGAAACTGCCTATCTGAAGAGCTGGAATTATATTTTCATTTGCAGATACAAATCCTTACGCAAATAAGTGGGAGCGCCTACGCAGAGGACTGTACTTATTAACATCTAATAAATTACTTAACTTTGACAGTGAAAGCTTTGCAGGGCGAAGAGAAGGGTTTCTTCTCCCATTCTCACAACAGCTTTTTTTTCCTGCTCCTTTCACTGATATTCAGGACACTTCTTACTCAAAGCTTCCAAAACTTAAATGGAAAAATTACACTGTCTTAAAAAAAGCTAAATTAACAATTATAGATGTTACATGTATGAACTTCCTAGAGTACAAGGAGCCAGCTTTTCTTGGTTGGAGGGCCCTGAAACTCCCATTCAAAATGCTCAGTGCTAGGTTTTTATTTATAATTTCCAAAGTTTCTTTCCTTTCCCTTGGAAAGTTTGGGCTCTAGATGAGTTACTGCAGCCTGGGATCTGGCAGGTAAAGCGATGCAACCGTGTACTTTACTTCTTGGACCGGGAAGCACACTGTGCTTAAAAGCAGCTACAGGACAGCCCTAAGAGGGCCGGGCAACCTGGAATTACACAGAATTACACAGCTGAGCGTGACTCATTACACACAACACGCTCTGAAACACACGGGCAGAGCACATCAAAGCTGCCAGGTAGGTTTCAGTCAAAAGACAGGCTCTTTCTTGGGGCAAATACAGAAATTAATTCCACTCCCTGCCACTGTATGCAGGGAATTCTCCATGCACTCACGGCTCCATACTGTACTGCAAATTACGGCCTGCTATAAATGAAAAATGCTGATTTCGGGATTGTTCACTTTGTTACAATTTTCCAAGGGTAATATCCTGCAGGGAACAGCCAAGTTAATACAATGTTTCCACTCAAAAATTGGCAGCCTGCGCACGGCCAATGGGGTGTATTTAACGAGCCTGCTGATAAAATGTTATTGCAGAACATGCGGGATAAGGAGGCTCGCTTATTTTTCCAGCCCAGAACGTAACTTTAGACTGGGGAAACCGGGTAGCTAGGAAGAGTTCTCTGAAATTGTAATGCGCTGCAGAGCTTTGCTGCGTGCACAAGCGCCCAGCAGCGCGCAAGGCCGCTTAGTCAGACACCGTTTAGTCTGGTCGGGTCGCAGCGGTAGTTCTGCTGATCTGCCCAAGGATGTGAGTCCTGCTAGTGACGTCCAAGCCGAGACCCATCGGCTTGGTCCCGGTGAAACCCGAACTCGCGGGGGCAAATCGCTCCCGACACAAGGATCTGGGGATTTTTCTGCAACCTGCTCACGGATAGGTCAGAGTTTTCTCCCAGCTTCCTATTTCTGGCCCAACAGATGAATAATTTACAGAAAAAAAAAAAAGTGAGACTGCAATAATGCACAAAACAGAGGCTGGTATTGAGCAAGTGAACCAAAAGAAATCCAAAGTGTCAAAAAACTCCTGCTGCTCTGTTCCAAGCCCTGCATGAAGGTAACAGATGTGCACAACACCAAAATCATCCTCGCCATCCCTCTCCCAAACTGGTTTGCAAACACCCGCCGTGCCAAATGCTGAACCGAGCTACTGAGCTTTCAAGGCCAAATATTTTCTAAGCTGCATGCTAGATGATGCTAACAAATGCACAGGCGTGCGTGCACAACTCTGCTGCTTCCTTCTCCACCCCCACGTACTGCTCTGAGAATCTGCTAATGCTTAAATGGTAGGGGAGCTCCAGGATTTCTGGTGGGAAAGCCAACAGCAATTCTGCTGCCTCTCTGGAATTTTGCTCTATAAGCGGTCTTATTGTACAGCTTAAGAAGAAAAATAAAAGCTACACTTTAAATTAGGAATTCTGAGGAAACCATCAGTCCTCTGGTCTTTGAATCAAGCTGCCGAGTGCTAAGATACACTGCCCAGTTTCACAAACGAAAGCAAGAGGGTCATTTCTTGATAAGCAGAGCTCCTTCTGCCTCATGGGAAGGGAAGCTGCTCCCCATAAGCAGAAACCCACTTGGTAGCGGCCTGGCCAAAAGCCCAGCCACCTTCCCCACCTCTCACCTGGGTTTCCCAAGACCTTCAGACACTTTCTCTAGGCCTCATCCAAAATAAGAGACACGAGCCTGGCATGGAGGAGAGAGGGACCTTAGAGGAGAGCTTCACCTTTTGCACAGGGACCTACGTGTCTTCGGTCGCCCACCCGTGGCTCTAGGGAGCCCTGAGCGCTGCAACCAGGAGCTGCACCAAAGGAAGGCCTTTCTTCACCAAAGACACACGTCTTGCCGTGGGGAGAGGAGAGCTGGGGGATCCTGGCTGCCCGCCTTGCCTGCACACAGGGCAGCCCGGCCACGTCTCTTCTGCAGGTCCCAAGCTTGCACGAGACAACCGGCGCCACGCTCAGCACGCTCCTGCTTCTAGTGGCTGCCTTCTTAATTGCGTTCATGGAATTAATAACGGGATGAGAGGCTATGAAGAGCAGGGTGAGGAAAGCTCCCGTGCTTGTGTTAAGGCTCCTTGGTGTTTCACCGGGGACGCTCCACTCCCTCTGAAATCAAACTGCCATTAAGTCACCTAAAAAGCAAGTGTCTATTTCATCTCAAAGTTGCCAGTGGTTCGTTCCATCACCCTCAAACCCGCTGGATTCCCAGTTGCATTTTACAGCTTCTTCCTTTGACACAGGTATTGAAGCAGTGAGGCCTTTGCAATCCTTTTGCTCCCCCCCACCTTTAAGCCTGCTATGGAATACATCCAAAGGTGGGAGGAAGCCACTGCTGCGGCCCCCCGCACCACCCTCTCCCAGGAGCTCTTTGGGAGCGGACGCCCCAGGGACCAGGGTCACCAGAGGCATATCCAAAGCCACGCAGGCTCGAGGCCCGAGGGATTTTCCCTTTGCCTCACACAGATTCCTCGCCCGGCTGGCCATTTTCCTTCTCGCGGAGGAAAGCAAACAAACGGGCTCCTCGGCATCCATCAAGTGTCACCTCGGCACGCCGCGCGGACACGTGCCCTTCCCCAGGGGCCGGCGTTGGAAACGGAGCGGGCAAACGGGGCCAGCAGCAGCCCAGGGGTCTTTTAGAAGCACCAAGTGGGGAGAAATCAATCGCAGGGTATCGTTCATACACTATAGACACGAAGCACTTTGTTTCAAAGGGGTCATTAAGCCTTTAACTATCCACTTAACAGTAAAGCCACAAGCAATACTGGTCAAATAAATGTTTGTGCATGATTACACTTCAAATTTAGATGCAAGGCTACTGTATGCAGCGTGAGCCACACAGACTTGTTTCTCCCCTAATGGACTCTAATTGCTGGCTGGCAAAACAGGGCCTGGGACCGAGGTGTAAAACAACCCGAGAAGGGCACAAAGCTCTCAGTGCAGCAGTGGGGGCTGTCCATCAGAAAGCCATCAAAAACGCCCCAAAAATGAGCCCCCTCTCCCCACAAAGCCCACTTCACAATGCGGATGTGCCATAAATACCTTATTTTACCCACAGTTGTGTTTGGGGTACAGCAAAAATCTAATCTGTATTCAGCAGTGGGATTCATGGTTAAGGCTGCACAAAACAGTGCAGATTAATTTTCAATATTAATTAGAACAGAATATCCCAAAGCTGTGAACTAATAAAATGCTTCTGTAGATGCAGTCATCGCCTGTGGCACTTTGCAGACAACTTATAGTTCAAAGCTTTATAGATTTGCTTTTCTTCTTTTTTTTTTCCTTTGTTTTCTCTTTGTCCACAATTTAAAAATTCTAGCAAGAAGAAACAAAACCACCTGATGGATAAATTTAAATGACCTTAATGCCACAATAAATCATGCATTTATTGATGCTTATCCCAAACACGACCTTGGGGGTTATCGCCCCGATGTGAAGTGCACCCAGCACTGTGCACAAGCGGTGTGCACAGGCGCACGTTTGGGGCGATGCAGGCTGTGCTGGGGAAGCTGTGTCCCCAGAAAATAACCATCTTTTATCCAAGCCATGAACCACCCCAGGAACAGCAGCTCCAGCCCACAGGCAGCACATTGGTGGCAATGCTGCCTAGGCCTGAACATTGTACCATTTACACCTTCTTCCTGGAGATTTGGCTGCCCCTTGTCAACATAAATGACAGGAGGAAAAAAAAAAAATATCTGTCCGTCCATCCTGTTCTTAAGGACATAATTTCATGTTCATGTACAATTTCTTGTTGGGGGTGGCTTAAGAGAGAGAGAGAGGGTAAGGAAGAGGTTTAAGCCATATCAAATCTACATAATAGTACAGACAATTATAATACACAGATCCAGGCTTTATAATCCTCTTCCCACTATCTCAGGGGGGAACCATTATTCTGATCCCTGCACAGCCAAGAAATCTAAAATAAAGCCAAGTGAACAAACCAACCCTTCCCCCTCCAGACCCAAAGCACCCAGCGGGTTTGATCCTCGAATTCAGAGTACACTTAAGCTTTTCCTCGCCATGTCTCTCCTTGCCCAAACTTCTTCCAGCGCTAAAGCATTGCTGAGACACAAAACCAAAATCCTTTGCACTACCTGAAGCAGATTAACGTTAACTTTTATGAAGAATTCTCCAGACAGGCATACATCAGCTTAAAAATTATGTATTACACTGAGATCTGCCTCTCCCCACAGGGCTTTTGGTGGTTGTAGGTCCTCCACTGGCATGCACCACCACAGGCTCGATGGGGCGCATTTTCTCCTCCAGTTAGGGCTTACGACGGTGGACAACCAAATTGGAGCAATCAAACATCATCATCACCTCTGCCCCATGCAGACCCTCGTTCCCAAGCATCACACCTCCCAGTGGCTCCCTTTTCTGCCCTTCAAGCTCCAAATGCCTTTTCAATGGACAGATAGAACAGCTTCTCACAACCTCGCCAGCCTTGGAAAGCCCTCCTCCTACAGCACTGGGTCCCCCATTGGAGGGGGGACACTCATTAGAAATCAGATAGAGAAGGGCTGTGTTTTTCAAGGCACTCACACCTTTTTGAAATAAGTTACTGCCTGCCTACTCACTGCTGTAATGCACCCAAATCACTAAATGCATACCATGAAAGCACTGCAGCTTTTATAAACTGCAGTGCAAGTCTACAAACTGACTTTTTATTGTTGTTGTTCTATTTTGGGCAAATTACCACTCATTACATTTCTAGGCATCTTTACTAAAATGAAATCTATTTATTTATTACAGTTCTACAAAATACATGGAAAAAACACACTCAAGGAGACAACAGCAAACATATCATCTTCTTGTGTGTGCCGTGTTATAGTCAGTGTAATAAGTAATTTCTCCTAATTCCAAATATACTTTATTCTAAGCACATAATTCTATCAACACACAGACACTCAGCTCTTTCTAAAGCTATTAAGGATTAAAAAGAAACACAGGCAATTAACTAGTGCTGAAGGTCTTCCTACCCCACAGTGGCTTAACAAGCAAACTCTGCAACAGCATATTGACTTCACACCACCGTGTTATCAGTGATAAGGCATAGTCTCATGGAGCACAGACTAGTGTAAAAACTTCCCTAGTCTTTCCCATGGCCTTGGCCTCCCCATATGGATCAAATTTTGTTGTACAGAAACAGCTACACTGTACTACTCCAAGGTTTAATAGGCAGCAAAAGTTATATACAACTTATTTGCTGTCAAATACATGGAACGCACAAATGTAACAGGAAATCTGGCCCCAAATCCACATTCCTTCCAGGGGTTTCTGATACTTCCATTAGTTCAAGACTTCAATAGCAATACTCTTCAAAGCGGCTCATTTCCAGGAAACACCAAGGATCTGCACTCACCAGACACCCGTTGTGAGAGTTGCCGCTCGGGCATCTCAAAGCCCTCACTTGCCTAGACAGCCTCATTTGGCTCCCCTGTGAAACGAGGCTAATGAACCTGTGTGAACTCCAGGGCTGCGAGCAACTCTGCTGCTTCCAAGGGATGGCACGTACGCTTGGAACTGCGCGTCGGGCACGGCAGCTTCCCAAATGGCAGCTATTGCTAACGAATTCCATTAGGGACTTGTCTCACTCGAGAACAGCAAATTCACGCCCTGCTCAACTTCAGCGCTCAGCAAGCATTAAGTTCCTACTTTGCTTTAATTGGGTTCACTTTAAAAATCTGTCTAATGTACTTTTATAAACAGTACATAGGCAGGAGCTGCTTAAGTACAGGGTGGTAGAGTAGTTGCTGTGGTAACACCATTTTTTCTTAAATATAGAGGAAGTGTGCCAGAGGCCCATATAAGCCAGGACTTGCACATTAACCTGTTGCCTCAGGGCTGGGTAAATAATTTGTTTCATCTCTGATAAACATACAATTCTTCAAGAGAATTCCTGTTTAAGAGTTTCAGGTGCAACACATCCAACGTGCAAGTGACACATTACTCAGCTCAATCCTGGCAACCCCAACAAGTTGAGGATTGCTTCCTTTTTGCTCACCAATCTGACCATTACTAGGGCTCACAGAAACCAGCACTAAACCCACATCACTTCACCCAAGGGGGTTCACCCTCATCAGCCACATCCAACCATATCTCTAGAACCAATCTTTCAAGAAAAGAAAAAGGAATGGCAATTACCAGAATCTGTACTTACTAGCCTTACTTCTGAGCACATTCAGTCAAAAGACTCTTTTAAAGTTGCAACACTGACACCACAATGTCTTGTGATGCGATTATAATTTATAATCCTACCTTGCATTTCAGGAGAATTACTTTTTGGCACAGCCTTCATGTAACATAGTATGGTGCTCTACATCAACTTTCCCTTTAAGCTAGATGAGAAGAGTTTTCTTAGGCAAATAAAGTAATAAAAAAAACTGATCTTGCAGTCCCGGCAGGCAAAATATCCATAGACTTCAAAGGAACATTATGCCTAAGGTTTGCTGGATCAAGCCTCAATAAGAGCTGCATGTCCCTGCTGCGGCATTACTGTAGTTGAGAAGAGTTCCAGATTTTCTTCTTTCTCCTCCAACTCTCCATAATTTCACCTTTTCCATAAACTCCCTGCACGTAGCTGCAGTTCTTCAAAGTGGCATGCTACAGAGTCAGACAGCCAGACTCTCTTCAAGGTCTTCCTTGAATGCCACTTTACCACCACTGCCAAATGTATCGGCAAGGTGGAAACCGCAGCAAGAAGTTTTTATCACAGGTAGGTTGCCAGACAAGATCATTATTTTAAGACCTGCATTTTTTAAGGGGTAAAGCTTTCAGAAAGCTGCATGGGTGGAAACTGAAGGATTCCATTTCCCCAGGATATGCATCTTCCTCTGTCTCCACCTTCTCAAGAAAATTAAGCAACTAAACACTGGACAGTGATAAATCTTTTGGGACAGAACCTTTATGTATTTAGCAGCAGATGCATTTTTGTTCTCATCTTTCCTGGAGTCCAAAAGTCAAACTCAACCTCTGGGCCAGCAGCAGCCTCTTCCTGTGCATCCCAGGCCGTGAAATTGGAAAGTCCACGTTCATCTCTTCGTTATGCTTGGCACTATCATCACCACCTTACTGGATATGCTGAGTATCACCAGAAATATTGGAATCAGAACATTTCACTGCTCAGCTAAACTAATGGCACATTGTGCCTTTCTTCTGCTCTCATCACTGTGTGAGTTAGATGAGAATCTAAGAGCTCCGTGGCTTAATGCACTGTTAAATACTCTGTGCTGTTTATTTTCTTAGTAGTACTTCCTTCTCTTCCCTCTGTGGATTATAGCCCATTTTACATCACTCTGTGGCTTATAATTTGTTATTTAACTAGTGATGGGAAAAGGAGGGAGTGGGGATGGGAAGCAAAGTTAGGAAGTTAGTAGCTGTGGAAAAATCTGAAAGGCACACAGCCAACCCTACCTTGACAGAGTGCATAATTTATGGACAAAAATTAAATGTTTCTGCATTTTTTTGGAATGCTGTATTAAGGACTAAGAAAGTAATTATGCCTTTTCAAAGTCAACATTTAAAAAGCTGTAGTACTAAAAAAAGAAGAAAAAACGGAAACCATCAACAAGAGAGAGCCCTAGCACACTTCAGCTGGTTTTCCACTCTCAACAGAACCGGCAATGACATCTTCTGTCTCTACTGATCAGGGCAGAGATTGGCAGAGGTAATTACAAGGCATCCTTTTGCCACACAAGGGACCAAAAAAACTCAGACGTGAAGCTATCCGAACCCAGCCTGGGTGTATAACGAGAGTTAAAGCAATTGTCTCTCTGACCCATTAATTTTAGGCTGGCAGTAGGTTTTTCATTTGAGTTATTTCACCTTCAGAACGAAAGCATTATTTTGTATAATTACAAAAACACAATAGATGGTAGTAATTTATTCCAGGGACTGAAGAAGTTCTTTGGCAATCTAACAATGGACAGAATTATTGCTGACAATTTTAAAAAGCTTTTATCAAAACCTATGGGCCATTAAGTCCAACATTATGATCACCAGTACGATATCATCATTCCCAATAATACAGTGCTGGCCCAGAACCATCTGTTTTCTAAACCAATCTAGTACTGCCAGGGTCAGTACTAGATGAGGCCATGACTCAGTAGTGATGAGCTTACTATCTCTGAAGTGATTCGGGTCTCTCAACTCCAATGTTGAGTTCATAGCTAGGATCCAAGTAGTACCATATTAAAACTGGAGAAAACAGCCATTGTCATTCAGAAGGGACTACAATTTAATTCAGATTTTCATTTCATAGAGATGCCTAGTAAGTATGAGATGCAAACATGAGCTTAGCATACGAGCACATATATATTAAACATCAAAGTAAGTGAACGACGCTTTAGGATAGGGACATGTTGAAAGAGGGAAGATTTCTCCAAGAACCTCAAGGAATCCCACTCTTGACACTTGCAGCATCTTTGACACCCATGCTATCATGCGTTAGTTTGGTTCATAGTAATGACCAGATACATACACAAGAAAGAAAAAAAAAAACAAAACAGAGGCTGTGTTAATTAATTAGCTACTTTTACTCTAAATTCACCAAATTGCTCACTAAGGCAAAAAGATTCCTACTTGTCCAACCAAAAAGACCTAATTCAGGGTAACGACCCATTCTTCTCTTTTCCTTTTTGACAAATCTTGCAAGTGCCAAGGAGAGCTACTCAGAAAAGGTGTTGCTGGATTAGTTAATCTGCCACAGACAACTGATGAAACGATGCTGCCTACAGCATCTGCCTCATTAAGAGAACAAGAAGCCTCGAAATAATAAAATCATTAACCAGAGCACCTTGCAGAGCTTATTAACAAGGAGACAGATGGAAAACACCATTGCTCAGCAGCTAATTACTTGCTGGAGATCAGATGGAAATGAGAGAGCACATTGGAGGTACTCCTTTAAAAACTCAAACAAAAAGAAAAATATCAAACTCATCTAGTAATTGGACACATCAACACAGATGTTTTAAGTAATGATCAGATCTGATTAGATAACTGGAGATGCTGAAGTTTTGCCTTCAGGTTTAACCGTAGAGATGCTTGTTGAGAGTAGTCAGATTATGAATTAGGAAGGGGAAGGATCCCACCCTTCCTTTTACACTGACTTGAAGCTGCTGTAACTCAACCCCTCACGCTTCTTGGTACATAGGCAGGCCCGAGGCTGGGAGCAAGCATGGCACAAACTCGGCCCACGTGTTTCCATCTCCAGACCTGTGGCTGAGGACTTTGGTCCCTGCTCCCACTCCTGGAAAAGGGGAAGTTCTGCCTGTAACTTCAGGGACGCAATAACAGCACCAAGCGCCACCCAGATGCTGCAGCCGTGACGGCAAACGCGACGTGTGGACACGAGGCAACGCTGCAAGCCGAGCGCGCCTCACGTAGGCGCCGCACGAGACGCCTCGTCTGTCTGCCCTGCTCAGCTTCACAGGTGAACCTGCAAACAAAAGCCAGCTCCTTCCTCAGCTCACACAGGCACAAGCAAACACAGATTAACCAGTGAAGTTGTCTCTACGAGGCCAGGAGGTACTCTCCTCGCT
Source organism: Eudromia elegans (assembly GCA_003342815.1). NCBI lineage: Eukaryota > Metazoa > Chordata > Aves > Tinamiformes > Tinamidae > Eudromia > Eudromia elegans. The sequence continues at coordinate 1,127,354 of PTEX01000156.1, forward strand.
AGCATGGGCAACCAGCATTCTCTCAGCTACATGGCCGTGATAGGGACAGCCTTGGGGGGAGCAATCAGATACTAGACCGAGTTTAAACTACGAACCTGAAGAGGAAAATCGGGCTTCACTTGGCATAATTCATCTTCTGCCCGCATCACTCCAGGCCTCTACTGGGCGAGACCTGACCCCACATCGGAAGGGGGGTAGAGGGGTCGTCGCTAGCTTTTCTGATGGCCTATTTTTCAATCAGAGACTTTTCTTCCTTGGGCTGGCTCTGAGAACGAAGTCACACTTTCACCACATCCCAGTTGCACGTAAAACCCAAAGGTCCCAGGTCTCACATGCTGCTCCGCGGCTGCGAGACTCGCGTTTATGGGGAGACCCAACAGCTTAGCTCGTGGTCAGCGCTGACAAGGCATCGGGGTTTTGCAGACTAGAATTTCTGTTTCAAAAAAACCCATTTGTTTGGTACTGGCTTTGTTGGGTTTTCGCTCGGTTTTTGTTTGTTTTTAACAGAGGGGAAAAAGAAATAAAGCACAGCATCAGTCCAAACTAGTCTGAACACACTGAATCCTTTCTAACAAGCGGGTATGTTGAGGTTTCACTTAAGAGAAACAAGTTATAATAGAAACAACAAAAAAAATAAAGATACTCCACACATAAAGAAGTTCTTGACTAAAAGCGCCACTTTCTGTTCAATGGCTTCTGACAACGTAGTGCCAACCATTGGGACTTTCACTTAAGAATTCGAGGATCCTTTCCATTTTTTGAGTGGGGAAAGAGATGCATCTTCACATCCCCAGCAGACCATCTCCATATCTCCAGATTTTATACAGTAGAAGGAAGCTTGTCAAACATTAACTGCATCTACTTTTTGCCACGTTTTTTTGTCCCCAGTGAGACAATTAAAAGAAATGAAGAAAGATTTTTCTAGGTTTCTAGATTCCTAGTTTGTACTCTTATTTGGAAGTTCACTGACACAGTACTCGGTAAAGAAAAGTCTTAACTTGCACTTGCAAAAGAAATAGTGATCGTGTCTGCAAAAAGGTACTTTCATATGGCACAGAGCACCCAGTATCTTCTTATTCCAAAAGACCTTTGCCAAAGAGGTATCCTCAGTGCCTTAAGCATCTTTGATATTAAGTGGAAAAAGGCTAGAAATAAGCACCACATCAATCTCCTTAGAACTGCATGCTGTTTAACACAGAAGTGATTCCAGGAGTAGATCCTTGTAGTTCACTACGTCTCCTTTTTCCCAATGTGCACCAGCAACCAGAGCTGTTTATTGCTTTAAACATTTTATTGAATTGACCACTATTGCTTTGTACAGCATATAATCAGCTATGACAGAGCAATTACGTATCTCTATATTTTTAATACTATTTTCATAACCTTACCCCCAAACCACGTAGCTTTTATTCAATAGCAAGACAGACCTAACTAAATGCTAATACAAACTAGCAAACAGATAACATTAGGAAAGAAAGGCCAGGCAGACCTTTACTTCCCCATTCCCCCTAATTGCAATGCTCTTGTTGGAAGTCTGAACACAGAAGTTCGATGCAAACCATGGAGCGCATCCCCTTGCAAACACCCACCAGAGATAACGCTCCATCTGCACGCACGTCCGCATCCTTAGCATCCCGCTCCCGCCACATCCGCTGGAGTTTAAGGCTCAGGATTAGAGGCAGGGGAACCACAACTGAAGCAAATGGGTGAGAAGCAACAGCTTGAGCGCTCTCCAATATGATTAAAGAAATAAATAAATAAGAATACAAAAATAAAAGGAGGTGCACTTCACAAAGGCAATCCTTTTCCCTGGCAAGTGCCTGCTTCATTAAAAAAATTAATAATAACAAAAGGAAAGTGTTGGGGACACAGCTCAACGGCACCTGTATGAAACAAATGCATTCCTCATGCTAATGCAAGCTTTGGTTAAGCGGCTTGTGGGGAAATGCCACCTCACATCGCAGGCACAAGCCAGCTTAATCGTATCTATCGAAAACCACATAACAAATAACATGAAATATGTAGCACGCCGTCCTAATTGCAGAGGTTGTCTCGCTTACTAGAAGTCACCCGTGTATTCAAATGGGTCGAACGGCGTGATTCAGCCTGAATCGTGGGAACGCGGCACCCGCGTGTGCAAACGGCCTCCCGCTGCCTCGGCCAAGGGCACTGTTGAAATACCCGACCCGACTGCTAAAACCAGCTCCCACCTCAAACGCCGCCTCCCCCGGCCTCGCCGCCCGCGCGAGCTTGAGCTTCGGGGCTGCCCTGCAAAGGTCTTGTCAACGAAAGGATTACACGGGGAAGAGGAGGAGGAAAGGTTCGCAGTTCATTGCATGCAACCCAAAGGAAAAATGGGGGGAATTTCCCAGGGGTCTGTCAAAGCCCTCACGTCCCGGTGCAAACGCAGGGCTTGCAACGGGCAAAATAACAGTGTCCCCAATAGCATCGCCCCCAGCACCAAGTGCAGCCAATTCCTGCAGTTTTTTGCTGCTTAATTTCAAGTATTCTTAACAGTGAAGCAAAATCCAGTCCAGCTGTACCACGTTTTGATTGCATCACGCACACAATTCCCCTCCCGTTCTGTTCCCACAAACTGATAATTTTTTTCTCGTAAAAACCTCGAGCTGAAATACTACCACACTGTCATCAAAGCGGCTGGTTTATGTCCTCTCCCGCTTCCACGTTTCCCTGGAAAACGTCGAGCTCGGGAGCAGCCCCGGAGCCGCTCAGCTGGCCCAGTGCCGCCCGGAGCAGCCACCGGCCGCCTCAGCCAACGCCACCCGCGCAGGGAGACTTATCCTGGCAGAACTGCCCTTGCTGGTACTGCCTTTCCTTTTCTTAGGGAGTTGGAATGCAGGGAGCTGGCAGAAACACGGGTTTTTCCGAGTGGGACGGAGCAGCAGGATGGGCACTCCGAACCTGTGAGCATCCGACCCGTCTGTGTGCACGTGCGCATCGCGTATACACCGACTGCAGCTGAGTGGCCACACACACTCCAGTGGCCTTCTGCCCACTCTGTGCCCACCAAACTCCAGTTTTTCCAGGGCAAAAAAGGAATCAAAGCCCATTTATCCATTTGACCCAGGCACAGCAAACGCACTTTGCTCCAGAAATTGAGTAGGAGGGAGGTGGAGGAAAATTAAGTTGTGCTCTAATTTTTTTCTTTTTTTTTTTTTAAAAAACATACCTGTAACCTTTAATTTCAAACAGCATTTGATTTTTCTTTTTAGCCAAGTTAAAAAGAAAACCAATAGTCTCAGGTCAAATTAAATGTTCTGGATTAGTCTAGAGTCTACTCTAAGTTGGCTGATGGTTTGGGGTTTCTCCTCTTCACCAGAATCACCCCAACATTTCTGTCTCAGTTAGACTGGAAACATTCCTTTCCTTCCAAGCTTTTATTTTCCTTTCTTTTTCTTCAGCTGCTGAAGCAAACAAAAAATGCCCATAATTTGGTGCAATCCAAGCCCGAGACATGCATGCGAACACGTACATGTTTGCTTTCGCGTGCGCCCATGCAGGAGAAGGTTCCTGCCCAGCCCGAGGAGGAACCTTGCAGCTGCCTCGCACGAACCCGTCCCCGGGCAGAGTGCACGTTGCACTCGAGCACTCATGTGCTGGGCATCCTAGCATTGACTTAAAAATAACGAATAAATAGTACTTGAAAAAGACAAATCACGATGATAAGTCAATATGGTAGCAAGCACACTGCTATGCTCACTGGCCAAGGGATGCTGCCTGTCTTTTCACTGTGGCCATCAGAAAGATTGCCTGTTTAAATGAGAAAAGCAACCAGTGGTTTTCTCACTCTTCTTCTATGTGAGCAACTCTTTTTCTAAAAACCCCACGCAGAGCACCAGCCCCATACCTGCCTACACACATTCTCCCTATGGGTCAAGCCACTCAGGCATGTCACAGCTGTCCTAACAAATAGCAGCCTTGCTTCAGCAGGATTAGACATTTATTTTGGTACCACTTCTCTGTACATACAGTGCAATTTTTTTTCCTACATTTCCTTTAGGAGTGACTTCTGCTTCCTGCATTCACAGCAAATGTCCTATAAGCATTGCTAAAGGGATAAAAAAAACCAAACAAACAAAAAAAAGACATTATTACTCAATACTATTAGGTCTGCACAATTTGGCTCTAAATAAAGAAGCTTTGCAGACCAGTTTCCCATAGTGGGAAGCCAAGCAGCAACGCACCAATGGGCAGGGACGATCCGTATGAGGATACAGCCTAACGTGAGACACGATGCACGTTCCGCTATCTGCAAACGTTATCACACACAACATACTGACTACCTATCGGGAATATGTGCTAGGTCCCTTTGGGATACAACGCTTAATGCACAGGGCACCTCTGACCCTACACAACCCACCAGTTTGGACTGATCTAGGAACGCGAGACAACTGTTCCTACGCACAAGCACTCCATCAAGGTATCGCCCCCTCCTAAAGCCACACGGACCTTCCACCAAGCTCCTTTCCGACGAGCCACCAAACACACACAGTTTGTGCAAAAGGAAGATAAGGACACCTCGGGAAGGAACTGGTTCAGCTAGTCAGCTATCTTGCTGCTAAAGCTAGCACATTCCAGGGATTTCAGCGATGCATGGATACCCGAATGCAAAAAGCCAGCCCTCGGGAAGGCAACGGCATCACGCAACACTCCCCCAAAGTGCCTTTCTGCAAGTTAACGAATGAATTACAATGGACTGCTCCGATTGCAGAGTCTCCAGGGCACCGGGTTGATTTCGGGGTTATCTGCAAATCTCCAACCATACTCTTCATACAAGAAATAATACGTTTGTATTTACTGCTGCCAGGTCGCCACGTAGTTTGCTCAATGCACGTGAGCGCTCTGTCGAGGCCAATCTCTGTTGCAGACTGCTGCACACAGTGTCCTTGCAGGCTGCTCAAATAGAAACGCTGTTACTTTACCTTCCCTTCCCTGCTTATCAGAAACCACCCTGAAAAGACAGGGCTGGGGCTTTATTCTTAATCATTCACACGTTGAGGCTTTGGAGCAAGACCAGCCTGCACTTGGACCTTACTTACCTATGTTATTTCACCAAACTGAACTCTACCAGCGGAGGGCTTTTCACGCCTATAACTGTGTTTACCTCTGGGGGGAATATGCACGTTGTAAGCACATACAAAACATAAGCTACGATGCAGAGCCTGCAGTCTCAACAGCAGCATTGCACAACATCAGCGCACACGTAGCATATAGGTAAGAACCGTACCAGCCATCAGATGGACTTTTTTCCCCCCCGCCGTGAACACGAATATTTCGATACTCATAAGGACCTTATTTCTCCCTTGTTTTTCAGGGAGCAAGAGGCGGCCCCACGGAGATGTCGCGCAGCTCTGGAGCTGCCCGCGCGTATCCGCACGCTCCCCTCCCACCGCAGCTGCAGATCCGAGCGAGCGATGCAAAGCCAGCGGAGAGCAGCTCGCCTCAGTCACAGCACTATCCCTGAGCAACGGCACACGACACGGGCGCCGGTCAAACGCGTCCGGCTACGAGCAGCGAGCCCGCGACTACCGGGATTTACCTTAGGTGCCACCTGATGCCCTTCCTGCGTACATAAGAGTAAATCCAGATTAGTTATGAACCTGGATAAAAAGCAGGAATCAATCCTTGTGAGTTTCCACCTCCATCACTTTTTTTTTTTTTAATACAAGTAGAATGTTGCGGCTGAACTAGTTTTCTCTCATCCATATTAAAGGCTCTCATTCTAAACTTTTGGAAAAGATACAACTGTATTTAAATTTCCATTCAAACATTATGTTGATTTTATGGGGTGATTTCGACAGTCTTCTAGCCAGAGCAATATTCGTCCCAGTGCTGCATCCCTGCGGCACCTCCTCTTCTGAGTGAGGAAATGAATCAGGCTGAAGCTCCACAGTTTCACAGCGAACCCATTCCTGTGTCACCTGAACTTTTTGTGGCTTCCAACTTTCATCTGGTGGCTTGTCAGGAGGCACAGGTTTGGGACAGCATTTTCCCATTCAGAGGGATGCCAAATTCCAATGCTGGGATGTGATCGTTCAACCCAGCAGGCAGGTCTAGACCTACATGGATGGTCAGCTACCTGTTGGACCTACTGCTTTCTCTCTCAAATAACACTTCATTGCACACCCCTGAATTCTTGCTCACATGGGGAACAAAAACAAAGCCAGTGAATTAATTCACACATCCTGAAGACTCTGCCATGCCCTCCCTTGCCATCGAGCCATGGATTTTCCTCATGCAAACAGGTATTTACTGAGCGAAGGTCCCGAGAACAAACCCCAGCAGGGTTATGCCTTGGCTCCCGGTTATTCAGCAATGTTCAAGTAACCGGTACCCTCCTAAGGGTGCCCATTACGGGGTGCAGAATCAGGCACTGTAAATGAGGTGTTCCTCTTTGAATGTGTTTTCCACAAGGCACAGGCACCTGAGACTGCATTTCAAAGGACTTGTGAACACCACCACAGCAGACGGAGTCAGCTCGTTTCCCAGCCCTTGGAATGGGTGAAAAGAAAAAAATATAAAAAAAAAATAAAAAGAAAAAAGAAAAAAAAAAGCTGCCTGTGTTACATCAACAACAGGTACGAACTTGATCTGTGGCACGAGAGAATCTCTCAGCTTTTCTGAGATTGTGCAACCAGCTCTTCAGCAAGGCGTGATTCTGTCCACAGCCATGCAAGACGCCCTTCTAGAAAAGTTATCAATTCTCTTCTCCCGCTTTATATTTAAAAGGAACGCGAGGGAAGCGGGGGGAGCCGCCTTCTTTCCCCCGCTGGCTGATCTCCAGGATAAAGCCGCTCCGCCTGGCAGCGCGGCTCCCGGCGCTCGCACCACCGAGCGCACCGCACGCCGAGGCGGAGAGCGGCGGCTCCGAGCGTCCACGGGCGCTTTCCCACCCCTGAGCCAGCTCGCTCCAACGAACGGGCAAACGGCGCAAAAGCCACGCGCGGGGCCACAAGAGCCTCCACGCAATGGGGGGCGCGGCGGCGGGGCGCGGATGCCCCCGCGGCCGCCCCCGCCGCCCCCAGGTGCGGCTCCTCGGCGGCTCTTTCCCTCCGCGACGAGGCGCCCGCTCGGGGACGGGGACGGCGGCGGCCGGTGCCCGCGCACGCGGGGCGCAGCCACGGGGCAACGCGCCCCGGCGGGAGGGAGAACAACAATCCCAACAGCCCATAAGGGATATGCCAAGGTTTATTCCCTTTTATTTCCTCCACCCCCATAAAAGAAAACAAGCCCAGAATCAGGAAGGGGGCTGCGCGATCGCTCGCCGCTAAAGTAAGTTTTTTTTCTTTTTTTTTTTTCCCCCTTTTTTTTCCCCCTCCTTCCCCCTCTCCTAGTATTTTTTAAGGGCAGGAGCCGGGACTTTCCCCGGCCGCTCCCCGGCGCGCCCGCCCCCGCGGCCCCTACCTTTCTTCTCCTCCACCACGGAGCCCAGGGCGACGCGCCCCAGCGGCGACAGCAGCAGCAGCGACAGCAGCACCGGGACAGCGGCGACGGCCCCGCGGCCGCCCATGCTGCTCGACGGCCGCTCCCGCGGCGCACGGAGCGGCTTCGGCGGGGCGGGGGGAGCTCCTTGTACCGCTGTTTTCCCTCCTTCTTCTCTTCTCTTTTCCTCTCGTCCTCGCCGCTCAGCCCCGCTCCGCGGCTCCCCGCAGCATGCCGCGCCGTCGAGGGCTGCGCGTGCACGTGCGCGGTCCCGCCGCCTGCCCGGCCACCCGGCCGGCCTTCCTCCGCTTTCCTGCTCCTGCTGGTCCTGGTGGCGCTGGCGGCGGGTGCGCGGTGCTCGCTGCGGGACGGGACGGGACGAGGCGCGCCCGGCTCCGCTCTGCGCCCGGCCGCGCAGCGCAGCGGCTCCCTCTGGGCACGCCGCGCAGGAGGAGGAGGAGGGGGCGGGAGCAAGGAGGAGGAGGAGGAACCGGCGGCGCCTTCCCCGCCCAGGTGAGGAAGGACGGCCCCGGCACCTGTGCGGAGGGCGGGCGCGGGCTGAGGGCAGGAGCGCGCGCGCGGAGCCTCCCGCCTTCCCTCCTTCCCAGGAAGGCGCCGTGGGCTGCTGGAAGCGGGGCGTGCCCGTGGGGACATCGTGTCCCCCTCGCCGGGGCGCGTGGGAAGCTGCGGTGAGCAGAGCCGCGCTGCGGCTGCCGCCCCCGGGGCCCGCTCGGGGGCCGCCGCGGCTTCCCCCGCCGCGAAGCCCCTGCGGGGGAGCGGGCGCCGTGGGGAGCCGGGAACCGCAGCCCCGCAGCGACACGCGCCTGGGAGGGCGAGCGTCAAAACCGCCCGTCCGGGCACAGAAGGGCTGCAGAAGCGCTGAGTGTGCCCGGCGTCCCCGGGGTGCTCCAGTCGGTGTTCCCGGGGGTGCTCGAGTCGGTGTTCCCCGGAGAGGCTCGTTTCAGCTTCCCGCGGGATGCACGCTTTGCCGTTCCCCTGCGATGCTCCTTTCGGGCTGCCTTGCTGCCCTCCTCGCCGCTGGCTTCCTCCTCGCTATCTTCTCCTGATAGCTTAACTCCTTCCTGACCCAGCCAGACACAGAAAAAATCCCAATTATTTACATTAGCACAAAAGAGGGGCTCCCATCCATGCCTTTAACCCTATATCCCACCACAGCTACAACCACTTTATATTTTATATATATATATATATAGGGTAACAAGCAAGCTGATCACTGTACAGCTTTTGCATGCTAGAGCTGACATTGTCCCCATTATATGTTGTAAATAACGTAAACAAAGTACTTGAAGTACACTCAGGCCTTAGCAATATCAGAGCAGCCCTGCTCACGTGCCTGGTTTCGTGGCTGTAACTGCATTTGCTCTTTGAGCACGATATCCATGCAGCTTGCTGCAAAGATGCTCGCGCAGCGCAGCCTCGTAAGCGCTGTGTGTGTGCAATGGATTTGCAGTTATGTGGACGAATAGGAGGGCTACAAACATTCTCGTTGCAGATTTTTTCATGCAGTTGTGATTCTACTGGCTGTTCCAAGGACTCTGCATGCTGACTTCACTCCCCACCGCGCTCTGTGCCTGTACAAATCCGCATAAAACTGAGCACTTGGTCACAGCTAAACTCCTTCAGTGCTGACACGATGGGCAAGGGAAGACTAGGCAGATATTTTTCCCGTGCTGCAAAGATCTGCTACAGGAAACCCGGTGTGGTGCTGGCATTGCAGCACCGCTGTCGGAGCTGCATGGCAATCTGCCTTCCCTTCCTGCCTTCTTAAGCCCAAATGTGGTGTTTTCGTGACGTTTGTCCTCCACTCATGAAAGTTGTAAGAGTAGAAAGCCATCAGGAGACTCTACGACTCAAGGTCTTGAACGCTTGCAACCACGTTTGGTTTTCAGACCTTCTGTTGGCTCCTGTTCAGACAACTGAACAACTTACAAAACGTTTTAAGTTTAAAATCTGCCATTTCCTCCAAAGCCAATCCCATTCCCAGTAGTTGCGCTTGGTATAACTCCTCCGAGGCTAGTGCTACCAGCCGAATTTGAGCACGGGCATGCAATATGCCTCCACGTTGCAAAACTTTTATTACCAGCTGCATGCGCGCATGTATCAAAGGCCACGAGGCAAAGGTCAGCCTTCCGACCGCTAGCTTCAAACTAACATTTCGTCGTGAGAGTGTCACACTGAACGCAAAGTATTTCTTCAGCCTGTCTGCGACACACTTGCCTTGTATTGCAGACGTGTCTCCTGCCATCTAGAGAAGAAACGTAAATGGTCTCAAGGCTCAAAATGCTTCCAAGAGCCAAGAAATTCCTTCCTCCATTCCTTCCTTAAATAAAACAAAAAAATGGGTAATTTCAATTATCCGTTATTTTCCCTTTCCCCCAAAATACATGAGCAACTGCTTACGGATGGCACAAGTGCTGAAACGGCTGCTGCTTCCTGTGTTTTGCACACATGGTTGTAAGGGACAGGCTTCTTGTTGGAACCAAATACCTGAGGGAGAGCGGCGTTAGCAGGGTTTATAAATCTGGCTCGCTCAGATTTCATTTGCATGGCACCTCAGCGTGCGGACACCACCCTTTGCATTGCTCTTTGTATTCTGTGCCTCCTCGTGGAGGCAATAGTCCTGTGAGCTTTATGGCACTTTGCATGTTCAAAACATTGCACAAACATTAACTAATTTATCTTCGCAAATCTCCTGTAAAGCAGGTCAGTAACTATCAGTTCCATTTTATACATGGAAATAATTTGCCCTGGGCGGAGTGTTAGTGGCAGAACCGGGGTTATCACTCAGGAGCTGCTTATACCAGCTATTGTGTTTAAACCTCCACCCATCGTGCTGCTGTGAGGGAGCTTTCCTGGTTAAAATGCAGATATTTTTGCACACTTGGGTCCTTGCTCTCTTCCACTGTTTGTTTGTCCAATGACATGTAGAAGGGAGAAGAAGGATACACACACGGATGCTGGAATTAAACCTTAATTATTGCAAATTCCACCATCAGTCCATTCGGCATTTCATCACGTGATAAGAGTTGTTCTTATATTTTTATTACCATCATCTTTATGCCCAATTTTGACCTGCTACCTCAGTCCCCTCAGTCAATGTCAGTGCTGCATTTTCCAGAGAAGCTTCTCCTTGCTCAAAACCAGGTTTCTAAACATTTTACGCTCTGGATGGGGAGCTGCAGTACCAGCTTATTCAGCAGCTGAAGAAGGCAACAGAAAAGTCACTATAACAATAAAACCTGGCACACCTGGAGTAAGCTATGCCCAAAATCTTTGCTCCCAAACACCGCAGTAGGGCGATGCACATTGATGCTCCTGTGCTGCGCTTACCCCTTTGCTCGATCAGAAATCACACATCTCTACACGATCGCATCGAGCAGGGCCCACACGTGCTGTCGGTCCATCTGAGCTCAGTGGAAGCATCACCAGCACCGCCCGTTCACGCTCCATAGTCTTCCAGGATGGGCAGCTAGGAACAGCCGGTGCCCAGCCGCCAACACGAGTGCTCCCACTTGCCTTGCTCTCGCTGCACATCCCTGCACTGGTGGAGAGGGAGCTTTATGCCCTATGTACACCGAGCCCACCTAACTCCTGCCCTGCCTGCTAGGCTGCCATGGCCCATGCATCTCCTAGACAAAAGAGAGGGGACACGGGGCACGTGCCAGGCTCTGCTTCGTGCCAAGAAGTGCTGCAAAGCTGAGCCCGGGTGCGGAGCACTGATCCTGCCCGCTCCCTGTCTCCGCAGCCCATGCAGCTCCTCCATCCGTCCCCTGCCCTCAGGAGGTGTCAGCGGCCCGAAACCCACGGCTGGGACAGTGGGAAGAAAGTGACAGTCCTGAGTCAAGGCGCAGGGAACGCAGGATGCAGGCAGGGTGCGGTGGCCGGGCTGCAGAAAACATCTCCTGCTGTTTGCATCCGGAGGAGACAGGGACGCAGATAGGGAAGATAAGAGACTGCAGCACCACGATTCTGCCAAGCAGCTGCAGCGACCAGTCCGTATTCAGGCAAACCAATATGAGGAGGAAAAAAAATCCTGCTTCCCTTCTATGCACACAGTGACTCATTATTTTCATTGTGGAGGTAGCTCTGCTCTACCTCACTTTGCTGCATTACTTCCTATATATGTTACTGAAGTTAATAATAAATAAGCAAGCACACAGGGGCTAGCTCAGCTAGTAAATTCAGCATTTGCAGGGCCCTTCTCCAGCACGTGAATCGGCGGCCCCAGAGCAGCTTGTGTCTGTGTTAAACTCATCAGTTCTTCCCTCCCAACCCTACAGGCTAATAGGCTCGCTAATGACCGGAGACACTTCATTGCTTGGCGCCTGCCTGTGACTCCAGAGCTAAGTCACTGATATCATTACTTCGCCTTTTCCAGGGGAAAACTTGTACCGACAGAAAAGCTGTCACCGAAGAGAATAAGAAAACACTTTTTTTATTAGGTTAAAGTTTTATCCCCAAACTTTAATCATGGAGTAGATGAGGTCTTTGTTTTGGAGCAAAATAGGTCAAATGTCTATAAGTCATAAGTCAAAGTCAAATAAGTTCTATCACATTTTATTTGGTACGGTATAGTTAAATAATAAAGACAGAAATCGTCAGCACCATGCATTTAAACATTAACCTAAAATATATCTCATATTTCAATGACGACATCCATAGCAGCATAGCCAGGCAGCCTTTTCTTTTTAGCATGTCTTTAACTTGCCAAGTCCTTCTCAAATGATTATTTACCCCAGTGTATTGGAAAGAGTCACCCAATGTGGTGGAAGAGGAGGTTTGGGAGGCCAGCGAGCCCATACAACCTGCCAGAGGGCACCTCTGCTTTCTGGCCCGGAGGAGCTGCTGTGAACGTCCCCGCAGAAGGTTCATGGTCATTTGGTCAGCACAACAAGTTGGGTCCATGCGCCAGATGGGCAATGACAATATTAGGAACTGACATTTTGGCTGTGCCTCCCTTAGCAAGCAATGTGGTACTGGAGGAATGGATCTGTAGATCCCTGCTTGCTGCTGTTTCTGGGCATTTTGGTCCTGATGGCCTCTAGCCTGGCCCAGTGGACAAACTGCCCATTAGCAATGGTGTATGCGACATGAGCACCTGGAAAACATCTTTCAGCTTTAGTTTCCTCTGGAAGGAATCCAGTCTGTACACCCCAAGATCACTCCATGTGATCAAAGTGTAAGAACGATTAAGAGATTAGCCTTGAAAAAGCACACTCCTGATCCACACCAAAATGCCTATTTAAATGCACCCCAGGAAAAGAAATTATGCAAATATCCAACACAGAGCATGCTAGAAACCTGTGATTCCAAAACAACCTGAAGTGCAAAGTTAAAACAGCAGCAAGCTTTCAAAGGAATGCATATAAAATGGGCTCTCCCATTTTGATTAATCCTACAGTGGATGTGTTTTTTATTTATTTATTTCTCCATTTAGTTGTGAGGAAGAATTCCAGCAGCTCTGGAGGAGCCAGAGCTAGCCAGGGGTGCTAGCAAAACCCCAACGGATCACTGAAAAGAAAACTCGTTTTTGCAGAGGGCAATGGTGGTGAAAGGAGAAAGGAGGAAGTCGTGGATGCGTGACCACCACCCCTGCCCGGGCACTCCCTGAGCTGCGCAGGAGGAGGACTCTGTCCATGCAGGTCTAGTGCAAAACACGCAGACATCGTTTTGTTGCTGTCGGGATCGCACACATCAGGATGGTTTATATTGTTTCCCCATAGTGCTTGCATTTTTCTTTGCAATTTTCACCTTTTTCCACCCCTGTCTTTCCACCTCCTATCCATCTCTGCCAGTATTTCTCTTTACTGTGCCTGTGGGTTAATGCTGCATTCCCTTACCTTTCTTTCCACTCCCAACTCCTTTTCTATCCTAAGCCACTTTTTCTTGACCCATGTTCACTTCATCCCCTCCTACTCCAGTCTGAGCTTTCTTTGCACTATTCTGTTTCCCTTTGTCCTTCTTTCTCTGATCTCTTTGCTGATACTCATGACCACAATCTGCTGTTTCTAGAGAAAAAAAAAAAAAGAAATAAAAAGAGTAAAAATATTTGAGCTCTTACAGAAGTCTGAGTCTTTAGAAGTCCACACTGGACCTGGATCCGAATGTAAATCTCTGAGGTTTCCAGATGGGGCTGACCTCAAAGCCAGGATAAACAAAGACAGTCTTTTATGAGCTACCTAGATAATCACTCGATATGAAAATAGTAGTAGGATGAGCGTTCTCAGAGCTCCCTGTTCTGCAAGATAAGCTAGATGAAGCCAAACCATGGATAACACCAAACCTACACAAGACTTGCATGGAAAAGAAGAGGCTGGATCACATCCCCCTTTGAGAGCTCAGCCGGACAGCTCTGCATGGCAGATCCAGCTGCACATGCTGGCGGCCACGGGGCTTCCATGGGGCTTCCGCTGGCATCCCAGTTTTGCCATTAGGCAAACCAGGCAGCCAAGGGCTGACGCTCTGTCTTCACTGCCATCAAGCCCGGCTACAACCACGGGTAGGAAAGGGGTCACCTGAAGGCCCTGCACTTCTTGTTCCTTCCTGTTTTCAGCTCGGTCCCCCGGGCACCTCGGGATATCCGCTTGATCTCAACTCCTTGGCACTTACTTCTCGAGCTCCCAGCAGCTTTGATGGCGGTGACTCCCTTTCTGCTCCGGCCGATGAGCAATCCCCTAATCCACCTTCCTGAGGTAATTAAGATAGAGCTGTCTCTGCAGCTTCCTCCCATCCAAACCCAGGGTCCAACGTTAAAAATACACGCACGTGACTTACTGCCTGTGGGAAGCTGACCTATAATCAGTCCCATGTGCACCCTCGTCAGACCCCCCCAGCCGCAAATGTGTGATATCCTGCACCGCCAGTAAGAAGACAATATCCTGATATAATAGAAAGCATAACCCCAAACAGCCCAAAAACAGAAGAGAATAAAGCAAACTGTCTCCTGTCTTTTTTTCTGTCCTGGAAAGGAAAAAAAAAAAATTCTGATTGGATTGGGAGAGCTATTTTAGACTTCCCAACACTACATACTTCATAGGCAGCTTCCCAAAGACAAGTTTCTCTATATTCGATTTTATGCATTGTTTCCTTGCCTAGTAACTTCTAGGGAACTAAAGACCCAATTCATTAAAATAAAACCAGCCCCCTCAGCAAGAGCATGGACTTCTCCAGACCCGCTTCCTGACCCCACCGCTTATTTGACTGTAAAAGAACTGATGCTGCAGTTTTCCACAAGGCAAGCGAGGACCATAATTTCTATTCCCCTTTCTGTGGGAGTGGGAAAGAGGCTTAAGCATAAATACATGCAATCTGATACTTTAATACGTAATTCAAAATAGCTCCGTTCCCTTTAAAATTAATTTCCTCTGAAGACACAGAGATTTATCACCGATGACTCAAGCTTCCTCAAGGCTTTATCAATTTAAAGTTCAATAATCTTCTTCCTTCATGCATTCACGCTGCATTGCCTAGTCCTCACTCACCCAGCAAGCGCTCACTCATGCAAAGTGCTACTTGGGCTTCTCTGGTTTATTTGCCTGAACGTGAGCACTTCTGTTACGTACCTGGTCTGTTAATTTGGGCTGAGGGTCTTGCAGAAATTGCAGGCGTGTCTGCCAATGCAGGTGTAGTTGAGACCTTTGCTCACTTTCCCTGTGACCGCAGCAGAAGGAAAGCTTTCCTTCTGGAAAGGGAAGGGATGGGATGACTTTCCCAACAGCAGGAGAGGCAGAGCCCATGCTCTGCTTCCCTGTCGCCTGCAGTAACACCCTCTTGCACGCCTCCCACGAGAGGCAACGACCGCAGGTTAATCAACCACACGGGCTGGATGGCAGGAGCATGGAGAGCTACTGAGGCTCCAGCCTCCACCAGCAGGTCTCAGCAGCCTCTTCTGCAGGGTTTGGTCAAGAGTAGTTAGCAGGGATGGGGACGGACAGGCAGAGAGACAACGCAAACCCCACTCCCAGGCTGGAAAGCAGCTGCAATAGCCCAAACAGAGGCAGGCAAGATGTGCCCTTAACACCCTCAGGAGTAACGGCAGGTTTAGGAGAGCTCAGCTGCAGGATCTTATTTGAATCTGAGTCTCTCTTGAGGCTCTCTTTGAGTTTAAAGAGACTGTTCAGCACATCCGTGTGGTCTAGCGCGAGGGGAGAAGTTAGGACTAATGGGAGAGGCATGCGCCCTGCAGGATCCTGATGTTTGCCATTCACAGATCTGTTTCCGACCTCTGTCTTTATCTCTGCATCTCAGCCCCAAGCTAGCACTGAGCAGAAGCCAGACCCACTCCAGCAAGCCCACACAGAAGCGGGAGGGCTTCCCTGCCGAGCGGGACTGCACGGCACGGCTGGCACAGACCCCCTTTGGGAACGGACGCCGTGGAGGTCGCCTTTCATCCTCAGTGCTTCCAAAAGCAGCAGTTTGGCTAGGCATGACCAGCAGGCTTATCTGAGCGGAGAACGAAGAGACAGGCAGAAAACAAGAATTAAGATGGAAAAGTCTCAAAAACACTAATGGAGCAGGTCACTGCCCTCCTGGGAAAACCATGCATCCCTCTTTGAGAAGCCTTTCTGTGTGGTCAGGAAAATTCAGTGCTGAAGTCAGGGCTTTGCAAGCTGTAAAGCTGCCTCAGCCTGACTTTGCTGCCGATGAGGAAAAGAGGTAGCACAAACAGTTTTTGTTAACAACTACTTGATGATAACTGCAGAGCACTTTGGAGCTGCGTCAGGTTTAGTCATGGCAAACAGTCTTATAATTTTGTCCTTTTCCCGTGATGTTGGTTTGATACGCGTGGAAGGCGCTCGCTGTGGAGAGCCCAGCTGCACTCCCGTTTCTCAGGCAAAGGTTCATCCCCGAAGCCGAGAGCCAGCAAAGCTGGCGTGGTGCAGTGGTGGCTGGGCTGCTCCCCACGCTCCTGCTCCCCAGCGCGGTGACAAGCGCTGTGTAAGTCAAGGCAGACCGGTAATGAGTTTCACCACAGGATGGTTAACACTCAGCTGATACGAATGAGCACCTGACACGACGAGTGAACACTTCACATTTCCCAGGGGCAGTTAAAAGCAGGGTATGAGTTTGGGAGGGGGTTGCTCACTGCCATGGGTGGGGCAGGCAAGGGGAACAGGGACAAGTCCGGAGCGGGGAGACCAACACTGTTTCAGCTGGTAGAGACGCTCCAAAATCCCCTTCCATCCTGGTGTGGGACCATTTGCACTTACTCAGGAGCCCAGCCTGAAAAAGGTGATGACCTCAGTTTACTTTTGCTGTGCAAAGGATTCCTGCGAGCTTGTAGACAGTTTCCATACAGAAATAATTTACTGGTAATGAGTGGATTTTTTTAAGAAAAAAGCAATTCAAGCATTTTTAATAGCAGTATTTCTCTAGGAAAGGAATTTGTTTTTTTAGTTACTTGCAAAAATTGTTAGAACAGCCTGGGAAATCTAAAGACTCGTCTTAATCACAGAACAAGTATAACAAGTCCTGCAAGCTCTCTTCCAATGTTTCACCAATATGCCTCAACCCAGAACTGGCAGACTGGGCTTTTTATTTAAGT
This sequence comes from Eudromia elegans, assembly GCA_003342815.1. NCBI lineage: Eukaryota > Metazoa > Chordata > Aves > Tinamiformes > Tinamidae > Eudromia > Eudromia elegans. The sequence continues at coordinate 1,144,362 of PTEX01000156.1, forward strand.
GAGAAAAGACTTTTTAATTTTTTAAGATGTTAGTAGGAACACTAACATTGGTCCTAGTAGCATTAAATACTCCAATGTCTTCAAAAATGTGCATCTCACCCAGATAAATATCTCCCAACCAAATAACAGCAGCATTGCTACAAGCATGAGTTTTGTTAGGGACAGGGCCAGCACATTGGGAAACTTGTGTGGCCAATGCTTGTCCAAGAAGAACAGAGGCCACCAGACAATTCTCCTGCAGGTCACAGCCCGCAGCCAGTAACAACATTTCATCAAAGCCCTGCTTTAACACCCAGTTCATAGCTGGATTGTGGAACGGTGCCACAGGATGTTGTAATATTTAGAAATTTATATATATATGGGTTCATGTAAGCAAAGCCCACTGAGGCCTATTAATTCAGGGACTCTCTGCAATCTGTCTCTGAAGAAATAGATATAATCCCTATCTCAGGAAGTCTCCCACACTGCAACAGCTGCTGGGAGCAGAGGAGAAGGCATCACCATCGTTTTGCCTGATCTCCCATCGCGCTGAACCTACCCTGAACAGCAGAAGTGAAAGCCATTCGGTCCTGCTCTCTGCCTGTGGGTATTTACTTTTGCTGAAGAGCTTTTCCCTTCCTTCTGCAGAGAGAATGGCCTCCCTTTCCCAAAGGGAGAGGTACCTTTGGGCAGAAGGGTTTCCTGGCATCAGCTCAAACGCTGTATGAGCTCATGGACTGGGCCACATGCTCTGTCCATCTACAGAAAATACTTGTGGAGTGACTGGGGTCTAGGGACTGCCAGATTTCTGAGAAATCCATTAGAGGTGGGCGATATTTGGGTCGAGTTCCCCTGATTCATCTCTGATCCTATGCTACCACCCACATTCCTTAGGCTGTTTGCTGCACAAATCACTCACATGCAATATAAGCCTAACAAGAATTTATAGGTGCAGGACCAGGTCACTCAAGAGACAAGAGAGAAAACCTATCCCTAATGTTACAGAGGAAAGCTCTGAAGCTTGGCCCCGTGTTAAGTAACACTTCATTTCACCAGGAGCTTTACTCATCTGCAAGGTATTATTCACGGAGGAGGGACCAACTTGTTGTGAGTAAAGGTTTTGGAATCTGGCCGTCAATGTGGAGCACTGTGTTAGTAATACTGAATACTTAAATCTGTGCTCCGTGCAAGGTACACATATCAGGAAAACAGTGCATAAAAGTGAGCAAAACAAGGCAAGTTGTGCAGGGCACTTCAGTCTGTATTAAAGCTTGTCAAGAGAGCCACATTGATTTGAACAGCTTTGTGGGACAAGCTCCCGATCTTATTTCACAACAAGCAGTGACAAATTATTTCAAGAATGTGCTCCTCTTTCCAGTAAGAGCTCAGCAAACCTGTCCGTATGTACCGCCACGTACTGAGGTATGGCAATGCTGCACTAGGAGAAGAGCTTGTCCTCTGCAGGCTTCCCTATATCCCAGGGGAGAGTCTCACATAACAAAAGGATACTCAAGACCGGGACGTTTCTTGCCTGACTGTTCATCACATCAAGGAGGAAATTCCTTATAATAGTTTATCGTGACCAGGAAACATCATTTTATCTTCAGTGGCTTTTGGACACCTTGTTGTAGAAGGACAGAGCACAGAGTGAGACAGACAACACATTTTCTGTCCTGTGCTTAACCATGCCCACTAGTTCAGCCTACCTGCTAGTACCTGCTAGAAAGGAAAAGGCCAAATTTAGGTATTAAACTTAAGGGTTACATTTATATCTGATTTTCAGCAGGGAAAGAGAAGGAAAAGAGTGTTTTTCAATCTTGTCTTGTCTCTTTTCACATAAAAAAAATAGAGGGAGAAAGAGGTCTTATTTTTGTTACATAACGCTCTTGTTAGACAACTACACACCCTAGATGTAGGGAAGTATTCAAGTTAACCCCATTTAATAAGCAGCAGAGACTGACTGCAAAAATATATTTAGGGTAACTACTTCAGAATCCCATATTGTTTGTAGTCTGCAATCTGCAGTAAGATGCAAGACTAAGAGATCGGGAAAAATGAACAAAATGTCATGTTATTTTAACAGGCAAATTCTGCTGTCTTTACATATTATCTCACTAACTGAAACAGTCAATCTGAGTATCTGCTTAGGTCTTGTCCTACGCTGAGATGTCAGGAAGGGGGCACAAGCAGATTTGATGATATGAATCAAGTCTGGTAGAAGCTATTACTCTTAAGTTTCATTGGGTGGTTGGACTGATAGGTGATATAAAAATGGAGACCAGCCCTGCCCTACGGGCCTTGCAATCTAAAAAAGACCAAAGGAAAATATTTGTCTCCTGTGAAGTGATTTATTTGGTTGGTTCCCTCAGCTTAGATTTGACTTTAGAAGTGGGCACCTTTTTCTTGCAAACATTATCTGCCTGTCAGAAATGCAGACTGAAGAATGCACCATAACATTTCAATTTTCCCAGAAATTGTGGATTTTAATTTGGAATATTTTGACCTGTTCAGACATTTTGAAATTGAAGTGTTTCCACTTGTTGGTTCAGAACATCCTTTGTGTCTAGCTTTCCTTTAATATTGTTCCTTAAAGAATAAGAAAGCACTTCATGGAAAAAGCATCACTTCTCTCCTAGAAGATGTTAAACAATTTTGTCTTACTAACCAAAAAAAAAAAAAAAAAAAAAAAAGGGATTTCTTTGCCGAAAAAAAAATTTGGAAGTTGCCAAACAACCCTAAATCCTTGCTCTTACGTAAGCCCTACCCTCCTAACCAAAGCTAATCACTTACAGAAAGACTTTATTGTCAGTAAACCTGCAGCCAAGAGGAGGGCTGGACTGGTTGTCAGATCCAGTCTTCCTCAGGACTCTGATTTCGCATTCCAGATCGTAATTGGGTCTGTGACCACCTGCTTTGGTCACTGGAAATGAATGCGGTTCAACTTGGCAGGTCACCCCACCAAACATTTGCTAAGGGACGCACACGACTGCTCTGTTAGCTGTTATTTGCAGTTCAGGCTTTAGTCCATGTAAACTGTTGCTGAGTTTAAGCTGGGCTGCCAGCAGTAGCAGCTGTGGCAGAGTCCCTAGGCAAAGAAATAGAGTTTCGTCTCTCTATTGCCACAAGGCCTTGTAAACACAGCAGATGCATGCTGGATAATCTACAATTCACAAGGCTTCCTAGGATTTCGAAGCGATGCTGCTGAGGGGAGATGGCACGTTTCACACAAGAAACCCAGTGCCCTGGTGGCACCTCTGCTGATGCCGTGCTCTGTATCCCTCCAAGGGCACAGCCTCTGACCCTGCACTTCGCTCTGCTCTGTGCTACAGCTCATCTACCCTCACTTTTTGAAATATTTTAAAACAGATATAGAAGATAGGTCGAATCATTGCAGGGCAAACACACCAACACACCCCCAAACAAGCCATAGTAATGCATTAAGTGTGGACACTCCCATGCACAGAAATGCAGGGATGACCTTAGGCCAATGCCTGGAGCCTGGGTGGTACCACTGGCATTCTCAGGAGCACATATTCGAATATGTGCACAGGTCTGCACAGGCATGCACAGCCAGAGTCTTTTTGCAAGACACACGCGAGCTCAGAGGCTCTCGGAGCCATCCAGAGTCGTTGGCAGCTCCCAGGGATGCTAACAGGCACACTGCATCACCAGCTCCTCTCCCACATATACTCACAGCGGAACGAAAGTTCCCAGTGACACCAGATTTTTTTTAAGCCACCATGTCCTCTAAAACTTTTATGTAATTGACAATATTGAGAAAATGATAAAAGTCTTGCTAGACTTTAAATGCCACCTGGTTCATATGGACATTTTCCAGAAATGCACGTTGTTCAACTATTCCTCCTGCAATGAACAGCTAACCTTCTTCCATATAGTTTTAAATCACTATTTTGGAAGTCCAGGCTCTAAAGGAGCTGGAAAGAGAGAGGGAAGAAAGAAAACCTACAAGAGTTGTGGGAAAAAAAATATTTTCTCTGACTTTATGTGCAATTTTTAGACCTGAAAATGGTTTATTCCAGATGGCTCTACACCTCATAATATTTACGCTTCCAGGGTCCCTCACAGGACATCAGGTTATTAATGTTATTTTATCAGAAACAAATCTCACAGGCAAGTCACATGCTGCATACACTGCAGTGCAGCTAGCGCTCTGTTCAGAGCTTTATATGAGCAATAATCTCTTTTATTGAATAGTATACGGCTCACAGTTGCAATACTTAAAACAGCTTATGTGTATACGTAACTGAACCCTGCATTGCTTTCAAGGTGATGTGCAGCAAGGGCTCCAGCCTTTTGAAGATAAACTGTTCTCTGGTAAGAGAAATACAAGATGGACATTCCAGCTGTCTACAGACCGAATGCTCCAGGTCCTTCCTCCAGACTTCTTCACGCTGTGTTCCTATGATCAAGATGCATGAACGTTGCTTCAAATCTGCACCAGTCTTGCCAAGGAAATCAGCACACTTTTTTCAATCCAAAAACCCACCACTATTAGAATCACTATATCTACAGTCTTCTGACTAGCATAAGTTGCACAATGTTCCAGCCCAGAAGAAGAGACTTAAAATACTTCACTCGTTATTTCATCTGGTTTCACTTCTGCCCAGGTAGAAATTCAGTCACCATCATGAACATCATCATTTAGCAGCAGAAAAACTGTCGTATTGTAACTTTTCACCTATCATACTTCATAAGCACTGTTCAAAACCTAGAGCTATTTGTATTTGCAGAAAATCAGAAACAATACAAAAGCACCGATCTATAACAATCAATGAGTGAACTTGGATGTCTCAACGTGCTTGCAGTCATTCCACAGTCAGACAGGTAATCTCACTAATTCTGATTATTTTTGTATGTTTAAACAAGAAGCTACTTTGCAGACTAACAGGATGTGGTCTGCCGCTGAATGAGACTGCTTCTTTATCAGGTAATCCAATCCCAAGAAGACTCATAGGAGACTTAAAGCTTATTCATAGGCAAACAGCTTGATCACTCGCACTTTATTGCTCTTCAACATAACAGACATCACAGGATCGTCTTATGTTTCTCCTCCAGCTGCACTTCCCTCGTGAGTAACCCCTGCTACTTCTGTCGCTTGAGCCACTGCTGGCTGCTAGCTTGATGACTGCTAGTTGCAAAAATGAGAGTTTCTTTTAACCTGGTTACTGAAAAGAGACAGAGAGCACATAGATTAGGCTAGCTGTGGGGCTCTGCATACATCTTTTTTCCCCACTTAACTTTGGAGCGTGCTGATCAACTTCAACCAGCTTCTGCTTGGGGAGAGTAGGACCACCACACGTCTCCACAGAAAGATTGAGACAAAAGGGACAAAATGTTCTGAAATGAACATTTCAGCTGAAGTTCTCACTCTCTAAGAGTGCCAAGAGACACACTCATGAAACAGAAATTTATATGAAATCAAGTTTCCTTAGTTCCTCTGTTCTTGGAACTATCATTTTTCCTATCCCCAAGATAGAGATTTACAGATTCGTCAAAATTGCTCAACAAATGCTTGTCATAGTTAAGAAACGTTCTGTTTTCATAAGCTCCTTGAAGCAAATGCTGCTCTGCATTTTTTGATGCTTGACACGCTGCATTTGGCCAGCGTGACTCAGCATGGGAGCACGGTTTGCATTCCCTGAACGAGTGACTCAGCCTGTGTATACGAGAGGAGTGACTGAAGAAAACACATTACTTTTCACGTAGAAAAGGATGAGGTGAGAAGAAACATCTCATATCTATTCCAGAAACATTAAGCGTGCTCTGGAAGTATTTCTGACTTTCTCCACATAGGAATATAAATGTCCTTATACAGACATTAATATGTGCTTTTCAAACTTTACCAACAGTTGTAATACTTATGCCTTCATGGCCCATAATAATTCCCTCATTTTTCTAGAAAGGCATTTAATCTATGACTTACTATTTGTATCTCAGCAACTAAACCTGCCTCCTTCCTGTGCACAAATGTGTTACAAAGAGACAAGCAGCTCATCGCACCAGGAGAAGAGCATCACCTGGTGAGCATGAACCAAAGAATGCAAGCAGACAACCCGCACATAAGACAACACGAGAAATCAAGTGAACTCGCAAGCGTGTTTGCCAAGTCCAAAACCAAAACCAGAGCAAACCAAGCACTCCTAAGCAACGTCAGATCCACCGCTAAGCCCACAAGCTCCAAGGGATGTGATGCCTGCAGGAGTCCACCAGCATCCACAGCCTGCTCTCCCTCTGCAGACAGACTTCCCCATGTTAAGTATCTTAGCAAAAAACACAGCTTGCTCTCACACAGCTAATGCAAAGGCTGTTGCCTTTCTAAAGCACCCAGGAAAGCTTTACCATTCCTTAGCCTCACACTCCAGGAGGAATAGATGGTTTTAAGCCTGTACAAATGTTCAACCAGCAGCTGACTTGAACACTTCAATAATAAGATGCAGGAAAGTGCAGAAAGACAAAAAGAAAGATCAAATACATATTTTTTCATTCCAACTATTACTGCTCTTTAGTAAATTCCACTCCTATTTAGTAGTAATAGTACAACTATTACTATTACGAGTACTGTACTCAGCTCTGTTCACCACCAAGGTTGACATAAGCCCAGGTATCAGCTAAGGATATGAGCAAAGAAATGGGTAGGAAGAAAGGCAAACAAAACCCAGGTTTTCCCATCTCTTATGGGAAAGATTCACTGAGGGCAGGGCATGCCACAAATGGTCCCCCTAGGATCAGCATGGGATCACTGCTAAACTCCGGCATTCCCAAGTAAGGGCGCAGATTGCCACGCACTCTTCAGAGCACCTTCTACACTAGAAAGATATCAATCTGTGGACAGTCAACCAGCCAGCCTTCAAAACTTTTAAACCACAATATGCCAAAATTCTGGTTTTTATTTGCAATTGTCTGTGCTAAATTTGTCTGAGGGATGCAGCTCATTTTCACTGTTAGGCATCTCTCTGCTCTGTGAGTCAACCAAGACCATCAGAATACATGTGTTTATAAAGCCTGCTGACTGTGGTCTACCAGGCAGACTAAGGCAAAACCATCAGAACTAACTGTAAGAAGGTAAAACAGACTTTGTAAAGTCTCCCCCTTAATCGGAGACTCGCTCAAGTTTGGATGCTCACTCAAGAAGCGAGGATATTCACAGCTGCCCTCCAAAGTGCCCAAGATGAACTTAGCTGTGCATAAGCACTCAAGGCTTTCAATAGCTAAACTTCAGCAAGGAAAAAAAATGATCTCCAGAGGGATAATTCAGAGCTAGATAATCATGAGGCTCCTACAGCACCAAAGCCTGTTGAACTTCAGGGAGGAATCCACTGCTAAGCATCTCGCCCACCAATGAACTCGGCACAAGGCACAACCCTGGCATCAGGAGCAGCCTCTTACCCTAATCTACCATGCACACAAATGATCTAGAGCAGTGGGGAATTTGACAATCATGTTGTGACCACTACTACAATATATAGGTTAGAGGAGCAGCCACAGCATCTTGTTCCATGTGAAATTAGGAGTGAGGCCAAAGGTAGCCTATAATCATCCCTAAGGGGATGCTTAGAACAAATTGACATGGCCATGCTTAGATGGACTTTTTTTTTTTTTTTTTTTTTTTTAAGAAAACATGGACAGACTTATTGGTCAAAGCCAGGACAGTACTGAGCTAGGTAGGTTTAAACATAATTCACTGCAAATATCAAACTTTTTTTCTTATATTTCTTCAAGAATAATAAAAGTGATTCCACCCGCTGGAGTTAACATGCCTGAGATCATCTGCTACTCAACACACCTGTGCATGTATATTGTACTACAAATGCACCTACAATTTAAAAATATTTGATAGCCATTTATGTTTTCTTCCAAGAGGGGATTATTTCTTCGTCCTCTGTTGTGATGGTGTGTGTGCGTATGCACGTGTGCACAAGCATGGGTAACTAGGTGTCACTAAACCAGTTGTCCAAACATAACTAACTCCCCATTTAATCTTACAAGGTGACAAGAAAATCACCTTTAATATAAGCCTAATCTATCACACACTGTTTGTCCCTTGGCTTCCCAAGGAAATGAGGCTAGGGTAATCACATGTTCTGTGCTTGTGCGTATGCATTGCTTGAGTCAGTGACCTTCTAGCAAGCTTTTCTTGAGCCAGCGGGGCACTCAAATTTGACAGAAGCAGCAGTCTCAGGTATTTCAAGGTCCTTTATCTAGGTAAACAGACAGAAAGGAAAAAGCACCACAGTGGAGAATTGTCCTGAACTCTCCCGTCACAGGGAAACACAACTGGGGTTTGTACCTGATTAGACAACAGAGAAGCACACTGCAAGACTACAGGAAACCAGACCCCACATTTCCACAGCTCCTGGATATACCTGCTAGATATCAACTAGACAGGGGTCAACGTTTGGACTGTCTCTCCAGAAATGAGTCTTGACACAAACATGGTAGCCAGAACCTAACCCTATTCCTGCAAAACTTCAGCCTGTTGAACACTGGGGAAGACGTCTTCTGGGCAGGTCACCCCCAAATTACACACACTAACAAAGCTGCATAACCCTTCTGTGTAACCCTGTATGCCTCATGGCCAACACACTTTGCAGATTAATTTCTTATGATACATGCTCACACTCCTTGAAGGAGCTCAGTAATCTGCTACCTATTTAACATAGCTACTGTAAGTCTACGTCTCCAGGTAGCTTGCACAGGATACATAACTTGGTTTTCTACTCATTGCTCTGCAGTCTAAGAGATCAGCTACTCTACCACAAAAATACTGCTGCAGATCCAGAGCGTTAAAATGCCCCTTGTTTTCCGTGTGCTTCCAACCTGCTGCTGCTCCACCCATGGTCAGAGGCCACTCTGGTCAATTGACAGAGCAACCAAACTGTCTGCAGACAGCCCCAACCAGGAACACAGCACACAAGAAGTCCTACCCATTGATCAGATGGTAGCAAAATTGCCCCAAAATTTCAACTGACCATTAGTGCCAAGTTCCAAAAGCTCCAGGGAACAGCAAGATGGAGGTTGCACCACAAAGAAGAATAAGCCAGGAACCAAGGGTGACCCCAGCACAGGGCATGTCCTCACCAACAGGAGTGCCATCCCACAGGGTGCAGCAGGACAGAGCCAGGGCAGGATAACAGGGTCCACCAACAACCCTATCCAGGGCAAGGTAATGGACCAGGGCCTACCTAGTTGCAGCTGGAGGCAAACTACCTGCAGCACAAGTCCACCCAGGAGACAAGGCTGGGCACACACACACCTACAGAAACACACACAGGCACACACCCCCAAAAAACCCACAGGACATCTAGGTGTGAGCTTAAATCTCCAGAGCATGGCCACCCCAGCTGAGGCTGGTCAAGGCTATTAGGGCCTATTGGCACCCTCAGGTCCTGAGAAGGAGCTTGCAAGATTGACTGCAGTCAACCAGGGCAGAGTCTATTGGTGATGTGCCCATCTCCCCTACCAGGTGTAGCTCCCATGCAGAGGCTTGCACCATCCAAGCTCGCACTGCCGCATGAAGTGGTGAGGGAATTGCAGTGTGCTCTAACACTAAGCAAAAGCCACCTCTGAGGCTACAGGGGCAGCCACCGATGGTCAGGTGTTAGGAAACAGTGAATCAGAGGTGATCACCCCAGTGTACGTATAGGACAAAGGCAAAACTGGGGCTGATACATGAAATAGTTTGGGGGTTCCGGGCCAGCCAGAGGAGCATGTTTGTCCCAAAGAGCATGTGGTGACCAAAACCAAAGACAGGCCAGGGCTTTTCTCTAGCCTGCATACCAGCATAGTTCCTGCTCTGCTCTGTGGCAGATAATAGCAAAAAATAACCCAAATTTAGTTTCTGCTATTGCTCCCCAAACCATGGATCCTCAACCAGAATATATCTGGCTATTCCAATCTGCAAAGTTAGCAGCACAAAAAAGAATTCTTACAAAAACAAGTTTATCTATCAGATGCTGTTTCAACATGGAGTGAGGAATAACATCTACTGAATACATCCTGCATTCCAAAGTATTGCCACAGCAAGATTCTCCCTAGTCTATAAACGTTAAGTTATCATAACATGAAATGGTACTGGTTAATGGGCAGAGCAGGAATGGCCCTTTTGGCAATATCATGCCTGCTTTGTGATAAGAGACTGCAAAAAATCCTCCTTGCTATCTCAGAGCTTTGTCTTGCTATCTTAGAGCTTTGTCTGACAAATCTGTACATCTAAATGGACCTCTTCCTTCTTCAGGATTACTGAAGCACTGATTATCATCAGTGCTTTGCTGCCCAACAGCTAGTGATACGAAAATACTGGTGTGAATGCAAGCCCTGAAAAGGCAGAGAAGCAACTTTGACATTTGACCTTGGTTAGGAAATCTCTGTAGAGATGCTACATAGGACAACTGCAGAAGATGCCTTATGTGTGTGTGTGTGTTATGACATGAGAGAGTTTTGGGTCATGTTGGCTTTGTCTGTAAGCTTATCAAGAGTAGTTCACCGTTTAGGAATATCTGCTGCAACTTTGGCTGAAGTACTTTTCTGGGGAGAAAAAAAAAGAAACAAGGGCTCTTGAGAAAGAAAGGCAGTTTTAGGAGATGACCTAATAGTTGAATAATCTTCTCCCTTTAGGCTAAGCATGAAAGAACATGAAAGTAACCAGACTGGGTGATCAGAAATAACTGGAAATACATGTCCCGAAGTGGTGGTACGTGATAGATCCTCAGGGCCATACTACAGTTGTTTGCCCTCCTCTAAAACTAGGTATCTTTGGAGATTCACACTCCAATTTTCATTATTTTATTCTTTTTTATATATATCCATTTTTACACATACAGACTGTCAGGGTCTTCACAAGTACAAGCCACTGATGGATAACAAGAGGCAAGGGTAGGAGGCATAGAGATGCCAGTTATTTTCTTATTCAAAAACGAGTTGGCAAAGTAATAGACTCTCCCTTCAGAAACCTGCCATACACAAGTTGTCCAAAGATGCACATACTATACTCCACTTTGCTGATCAGCCTTAATTCCCTCTGCAAACCTAGGTCATCCTAATGATAGAGGAATAATCATTACTTAGCCAGGAAAATATTAACATAAGTTTTCAGTAAGGAGCTTTGTTAGCTTATGGCAAAGCACATCGTCGCTCATGAGGGAAGTTAAGTAACTTCTTCAGCTATAGGACTTGATTTTCATTAAGCATCTGAAGATATTCCCAGGAGGATAATCAGTATTTCTTCAGATTTTCATCTGTATACAAAGGCTGTTTTTACTGAATAATTTACTTTCTAACTGTTAAGAATTACTCATGTCCTTCTGCTCTTTAGATGTGTATTTAACTGGAAATTCATGTGAATTTCTGAGAAGTGACTTTCTTAAAAAGATTAGTATAAAAATCTTAATAAAAATCAGTAATAGGAAGTAGATCAAATGCTGTCCTCATTTGCTCTCACAAAATTTCATTGATTTCTGGGGTATTTTAGTGATCTGGCGAAGACAATAATTTGGCTCCCTATTCCCAGAAGGGCTTCTGGTTATGAAACCTGTAACCAGAACTGGTGCATTGAATGCTTTTGGACTGTGCCCTGCAATCAGCCTTTTGGAGGACCAACATTTCCCTCCTCTCAAACAGGCATGCAGAGAGGCATGCAGAACACAGACTGGGCTCCCTAGGCTACGTGATAGTGTTGACACAAGAGGAGATAAACTCATAGACTTTCCTATGACGGATTAGCAGCAGCCTCCCCCAGCCCCTTGCAAGCAATTGTGACAACCTGGCAAGCTAAATGGCTTAAAAATGAACTTTTAACCCACCTCAGAGAGGCTCTAAAAGAGGCGGCTGGGACACAGACTCAATACAGCCAGTTCAGTTACCTGTTCAGTTAATAGCTTGACCCTTGGTCTGGGAACTGAACCAAGCTGTTGAGGAGGGAATCCTGGACACGAGAGCAGCCTGAACAGGGAGCCCGTGCACGGGAGCAGCGCACTTCATCACGGCGGGCCTCTCAACGAGGAGCGTGCTGTGTCTCAGATGCCTTTGCATCTGGCGGACAGAAGTTGATCCACACTCGGAGGTGCAGACAATGGTAATAAGAGCATGGGCTTTGTCATGTCCAAGACACAGTGGCTTGGAAAACGTCTGATAAGGATATTACGGAAATGCATTCGGTGCTAACTATAAAAAGGCTCAGGAGCAAACCTGACTACCAGACCCATAATCATTACTTGTTAAATTGCAACTTTGCTGTGTTTTGGATTACTCGAACCAGCCATCCCCAAGGCTTGGGGGATGAGTCCCTGCTGTAAGCCAACATGGTTGAGGCTGCACCAATTCACTCTGCAGTGCAGTCCCAAACCATCCATGCTGGTTTCATACCTTGAACATCTCTACATGCCCATTTGTCAGAGTGTAAAACAAATGCCCTCAGATGCCCCACATGCGCTGGCAGAACACAAGGCACTTCTCCCTTTAGTTCATATACTCTGAACACAAAAATATGACAATTATATCTTCTGGTCAGAAGGGCCTTAGGCAGCTTGTCCTCTCCTGACTAGGAGCCTGGATGCCTCTGTGTAACTCCTGGCGTTCTCTTACACTGGTAGAGTCGCAAGGCACTTCGGAAAGAAAATATGCAAAGCTGCATGGAGGTGACACGAGTCTCCATCGGTTCTGATCATTGCAGCTCTGACCTCCTTTCAGAGGCCAGACCTCCTTTGCATCTCTTTGAAGATTTGTCCATTGCCTATACTAAAGTTGGCTGTTCAGCTCTATGTTTCTAAAAATAATGTAATTATTTATATTAAATGTACATATATTTATATATAATATATAATTAATTTTTATATATTATTCATGTATTCACTTCTTCTTTACTTTTCTAATGCCATGCAATGAGTATACCACCTCTGGCTTTCTATGAATAGCAGGCGACATGGTCAAATTTACTGCTTTGAGTAAAGAAAAGGTTTTTTTTCCCCTTTTTTAATGAAAATCACAATGAGTCTAGAACCAGTCCTTTCTTATTTTTATTTCCCTCAACATGTTGCACTGGGAAACTATGTTGTGATGCCTGCTGCATTCCTGAGACAGGTAGCTCAGCTCCCGGTCCCGCGCTGGGATCACCCTGTGCAGGATGGAAATCCCGCCCTTACCCCCATACACATGCAAATGCATTTCATTGTCTTCGCCATCTCAATCACCAGCCTAGACAAAGTAGCCATAAATCTGACATTCAGGCACTGGGGCGTAACTTCCATCGCCAAAACAGATCCGTGGGGCTTTTGCGAGTCCTTGCCAGGTTCCCAGGGGGCTGAAGCAGTAGACGCCCTCCACGGGTGGTGTTTGCTCTTGTGAACCTCTGCCTATCTGCGTGCTTAGGTGCGCTGAGCACATCCTGGGTAGGCAAGAACCCTCTAAGGCAGAACAGGGACATGCCCACTCTACACATACGTCCATATGGGCAGAGGGGAAATCTCAGTTCTCAGTTGCATATGAATGTCATTAGGGACACACGTTGCTTTCGGACTTTGAGGCGAAAATTACATTTCTGTGTTATTAAAGAGTGATGAAGGGGTCTTTAGCTGGTTAGATGAAGAATAAAACATTTTATGTCTTCTGTTACTTACACAAACACTGAAGAGGCACTCCTTTTCAGCAGGGGTATATAATGATGTCTCATGGACTGATCTTTTCCTTTATGAAGTCACTTTTTGCTGAACTCTTTTCCCCTTTCATAAATACATTCTAAAAAATATTTAATCTAAATCTTCAGTTTCCTGCAGACGAAGTTGACTTATCTGAACACAGATAATTGCAATCTTTAAAGAACCAAAATGTGAGGGTTCCTTTTTTTTTAAATTACTACAGCTGTCTGAAAACATTCCTTTAGAGCTTGATTTTCCTTTTTATTACAGTGGAACTGCTAACATCATATAAACACTTATGACATTAAACATATATGTAACCCTTGACAAAAGAAAAGCCTTAAAAGTGAGCCTGTGCAAACATGACAGTCCCCCTGTGACCATTTCTTTCTGTGCATGTACCCACCAGAAGCTTTGGCTCTTCCTCTTTACAAACAATTAGTTCATTAAGGCTTTTGATGAAATGATCTGTGAAAGATCAGAGTTCCAGAGTCCCAGAGGCTTTAAATAGAGATTTAATTGTATCTTTTGGGTAAGTGCCAAAATGATGGATGGAATTATCCCAAAGAGCATTCTCTCCAAGCACAAGCCCCATCTTTTGGGTACACTAAACAGCACCAGATTGGCCAGGTAATAGTTAACTGATGTTAAAATAAAGGAGCTGATACAAGCAAAATGCACATGAGTACTGAACTCGCATTCTTAGTGCACAGCCCAAATGCTTCAGGACCTGAAGTTTAAAATAGAAGCAGGTCAGAGGTGTTACACTGAGCACATCAAAGGGAAGTCTAAGGAGCTCAGCTGATCCTTCTGTCCCAGCACAACGCCTGTCCCTGCATAAGAAAACCCTGCAGGATGGTGTAAATTAGGTGATGGTAATACCTTTTTTTGGTCCAGTTCCGAGTCACTGCTGAGAATATGCAAAAATCCATGAAACATGGGTTATTTTGGACAAAATGGTATTCTCTTTAAATATTAGGTATTCTCTCCTGGACTACTCCATGGCATGAGCAGTTCTATTTAATATACCTGCATGTGATTGCCCTTTCATACTCCATTTCTCTCACGGAGTCCAATCCATTGGGAAGAGGAGCATGTTGTGCCCTGCAAATAGTCCCTGGTTCTTTAGTTTAAGGTCATAGATATTGTAATGCTAACCAAGACAGCAACCAGTGCATATACATCCTCACTGTATTTCTCTCATATAAAAGAAATCCCTTGGGTCTGTGAGAAGATGACATCGGAAAACGGGTTATAGGAGAGGCTCAGCCCACGCTTTGCTGAGTTTTTCTTGGACTCTTGCAGTATCTCCCTCTGGAATTGGCAGAGTGCTGCTCAGCTCAGACTTACAACAGACATGCTACGTCTCCGTTCCTGGGCTGCAATAAATAGAAAATAAACCAAATATATATACATATATATATATATACACACACATATTTCTTTCTTTTGCTGTAGGAGAAATACCAGAATAGAGAAGGAGGAGCCATTACTACGTGAGAACCGACAAATCACTGCGAGCAGAGTCTGGCAATTTTTGACATAAAAATGCTTCTATGGCTCTGAGCTTTGAATCTATATAAGTGAGTACATTAGGGCTGCTTACATTGGTTTGCTAGATCCACTGATTCCAGTCTCTTGCAGAAGATGTAGGTGACCAGAAAATCTGCCCTCTCCCTATAGGCAGGTTTGCCTCCCTACCTGCAAGCACCACAGCTCTCCTAAGGTCAAGGTCTGCTCATCATGGTCCTTCATGAAGACTGATTCTGGCTTAAAAGATGCAAGCCAGTTAAAGCCGTGGAGGTTGGACAGCTGTTTAAAGCAAACTCCTTTGTGGACATTTCGCCTGTCTGGCATGAAACAGAGGGACCGATGTATGATAAAAAAAAGATCCAAGATAACAAAGACATTGACTGGACTAAGGTTAGAAAGTGAGACGAAGTCAGGAGGAAGGAGGTGGGAAGGAAGACTACAAGAGCAGCATCCTCAGCTGATGCCAAGCCATCGAGCCTGAGAAGAAAGCCTAGATCACATATAATGGTTTATATAGGCATGCTGTACTGGCCAGCTTCAAACCCCATGAATTTACTCCATCCTTATAGACTCTATACATGCACACTCTGTAATCCCTTAATGAAACTCCAAAGGGAGGGAAATTCCAGCACTTTTCTGCTTGCATTTGTAGACACAGGCAGAGACCAAGCAGGCCATATGGTCTAACTTTGACATCTCATCCATTAAACCAGTTAGTCCCTCTGGTACCTCATACATGAATCAGAAAAACCACAGGCTGGGCAGACATGAAGCTTCCTGCCCAGGAACACTCAGGTTGCAAGGGAATATGTCCCGGCAGTCGCTGGCAACAATTCAACGCCAGAAGAGAAATGTGGGATGCAGAGCTACAGTCATCGTTTGAACAGTGAGCATTTGTAAGTACATCTGAGAGGAAACCGAGGTCAAAGTTTTGTCAGATAGACTAACAAAAAGCCACTGAAAGCCTGGGGTTGCAATAGTGTCAACCAGGAAGAGCCTTCTCATTATACGTGATAAGGAGCACAACAAAAGGCTTTGCCCACAAATACTCACAAAAATAAGTAGAGAATACCAATTAAAAATCTATTGGTTTCGAAAGGAAAAGGTCTTTTGTGTTCATTTCCATCACACGTGGAACACAGTAACTGCTAATAGTTTTTGCAATGATAATACTACCATTTCGCATGTAATTTCTCAGAGGACTCCCATTCCAACCTCTCTCTGGTGGAGCTGAATTCTAGTCAGACCATCAAGATGTGCATTTTGATGCAGTTCAAGTCCATCTCCGCCTTTTTTATTGTGCTCCCACACTAGTGTATCTCATGAATGGGCTATGAGGCACTAACATGGATGGGATTAAGCTCTGATGAATCAGTTTCTAGACACCTTCATTTTCTGCCTTTTATGGTCTAGCCCTATAACATGATATCTGAGTTTTCGTAGGAATCAGGAAAATAACACAGAATCAAGTTGAGAACTAAACAACAAAGTGTCACCCAGCCAGTTTTTTGGTCTAGAGGATCTCCAGAGACCCTTGCTAGCATGGGTTATCCTATGATTCCTCGCTAACGGTTTCTTCTGTGAGTATGGGGCTGTGCCGTAGATTTCATAATACAGGTGCAAAAGCAGGATGTTTCAGCCTTACTCATATTCTCTAGTGCTTCACTGAAAAAGAACTTCAGATCTATCAAAATAAGCAAGCCTTGATGGAGTGAAATCCTACTGACGGTGAGTAAGAGTGCAGCAGAATCAAAGATTTGCTTCATGCTACTGCGATGCAATTATTAATATTTGTGTACACACTTTTAAAGCAAACCTTGACCACTCCGTGCTCGGAGTTCAAAGGTTGGGAAGATGAAAGCAGTTGTGTTTCCTTTCAGATATACTCTGTGACTAAACACATTTCGCCAACGAAGCTGTCTCAATTTGCCACAAGTTTGGTATGAGTTAGCCAGCACTGCAGCGGGGAGGCATTTTTGGGCATGTGGGTTTGATCCAAAGCCCATGGAAATTGAGGGAGAAAAGCTTACCCACTTCAAAAGGCCTTCTCAGAGGGTTCTTTTCTGCTCCTGTGTAGCATGCAAACTATTTTAAAGTATCACACTTAAAGCAGGTAATCCCTAGGACACACTGCATTTTGGGTCATCCAAGAATACAGTGTTTGGGCATTTCTATGATCAAGCATACGTAGGTGAAGGAGTTCTCAGTGAAAGTACCCGGGGAAACACCACCTAGGAGAAGCCATCAGATATTAAGGATTTCTGCAAAAGTGCTTTGGAATTTCATTTTGAATATGAACCGTGCTACAGTTTTTGCCTTCCTGCTTTTGCTAGAAAAGTCCCTTTAACAGGCCACTTACTTCAGAAGGGAGAGATGCTTCACAGGAAAAAGCCAGGACCAGCATGAACAGGAAAAGGGTGAGATGGAGCAGGATCAGTTGCTCAGACTTGCAGAGCAAAAAGCACCAAAATAGAAACCCAAATAAGAAATACGATTAAATATGTGAGAACTCGCTCAGCTCTTTAACACGCTGTTTGGATTAACATACCCACAAGGAATAAAGTGAAGCAATTCTGTGTTTGCAGTCCAAGTGCTCAGCCGTTCTTTGCCCGACATTTCTTCCTGAGAAAGGCCACCTCCAGCTGTACTTTAGATTTGGCAAAAAGCTAAATCCAACGTAACGTGAGCTTGACCTACTGAGGTGGAAAGCCCTGAAAAGCTGGGACCAGAGAACAGCACAGGGGCTTTCTCCTGCTCTCACAGCCATGCCTAGGTTTCCTTTGCCCAGCTGCAAAGCAGCCTAGGTCAGTCTTTGAATGATTAAGCCAACAACAACAACAAAAATCAGTTTCAATTATATCAAAACAGGAAATGGCCCTTTCTAGCAGTTATTTTAAAAACTCTTCCATTTCAGGGGCATCCTTTCCCTTTGGGTTGCTTGTCCATGTGAATGGCAACACTATAAAATTAGTCTGTGAATACTCATTACTGTAATCTATTGCCTAATTGCAATTCATTACCAACTATATAGTATGTACTATATCAACTTCAAGCATTAGCTGTAATGTATAATTAGCTGTAATGTAAACCTATGATAGCAAAGACTGATGTACTGAGAGGATGAATTCATAATTTCTGGAGACAGGAACTTTTTCAGTAAGTGTGCTATCTCTCTTTTCCCCCTCCCAGTGTTATGTGCAGGGATCCATCCCATGAAGGACTTATTCAGACCCTTCACCCCTTTAGGACCCTGCAGCAGTAAAGCAGCCGACTGTCCAGCTCTCCTCTCGCCACAACACAACATTCCCAGGATCTTCTGTCTGTTCCAGAGGTGCGGGTGGGAGCCCAGCTCTGCAGCACCAGAGCCCTTCCAGCTACCAGGCCCAGGGAGCAGCAGGTCACTTCTTCCAAGACATCATTTTCTCCATTTGGACTTTCTCCGTGGTCCAGCACAATCTTTTCTTCCTGCTCCCTTTCCGTGAGAGATAAAGCTTTTCACTTCCTGAGAAAGGAGCCAGACAGGTTCTTCCCAGCAAGTACAACAGAGTGTTTTTCATTGGGCTGTAACGGGGAATCTTTTGTTCATTTGCTCCTTCTACCTGGATTTCCTTTCCTTTTTTGCACCATTGTGCCCTTTCTGAGATCACAACCCATATGGAACCAGTCTCCAGCTCAGTTAACCCAAAAGACGACGTTACTCAGATCCAGCTAGTTTTGAGTAGCAAGGCCCTATATGTGGAGGTTTATTCTGCTTTCTAGCAGTGGCTGCTTTCACTAATTAAGAGTATCCTTTGCATTGGCAGTCTGCAGCAATAAGTTCCTTAGGTAGGAATGGTTTTTCTTCTCTGTTGCAGATACGCTTGTGATTAAATACAGTCCTGGTATCCTGTGGTCTCACTTTTTCAGCAAAGCAGGCAGTGATCTTGGATGCCCCATCTGAGCCATCTGACTTTCAGAAGGGCATGTCATGAATTTCAGAAGACTCAAAATGCCCATGCCCAGCACATGTTTTGAACTGGGCATCCAAAGCAAATGGTCATTGAAGTGGGCTGATGTTTTCTGAACACTCCGAAGTATCTGCAGACGCTCTCATGAGGGAGTGATGTGCCCATCAGGAAACACCAAACTGCTCAAAGCTGTCGGGCACTGGTAAGTAATGCTAACTTCATTTCTGGATGTGAGAGCCAGAAAATAAATTACCAGAAAAAAGAAAGAAAGAAAAAAAAAAGGAAACATTAATGAAAGCCTATTTGATTTCCAATTTTAAGTTCAGAAGGAGTGTGTCAAGGCCAGAATTAATTGCTAAACCAGGAGATGCTTCCAGCTCAGCTCGCTGAGCTGCCCATGGCTGGCAGAGCTGGGGTTAACGGCGCCGGGCCGGCCGTACAGCACCAGCTCCCAGCCATCAGCCGTGTCAACACTGGTGCCAAAAGCACCACCGGGGATTATCATGCCTATAAATTCCCTGTCCTGCCTACGAGCCCCTCCGTAAGGGCGGCGGATAGAGCACCCCGGAGCGGAGGCATTGCTCTGAAACCGGACACGATACCTGCGCTCCACCAACCGGTTACGGGCTCCAAAAAGTTTGACTTCTTTTATTTTAACTCTTGCTGACTAAGGCCCTATTGTGACAGTTCGATGCAGGCTGGAAGGAGGCTTTAGGCTGTGTGAAAACTAAACCCAGCGCAAAGGAATTCTTGCCCTTGGCATGAACAGCTACCACAGCAGCTGGCTGAAAATGTTATGATACGTGGGAATCTGGCAGGTGGCTCAGGGCCACATAGGATTTTTTTTTTTTTTTAGGAAATATTCTGTATTACCCCGGAACACTGAGGACAAGAGAAAACACTTTTTGAACACGATGCAAACTGATAAATCGCAGATATAAATATTATAAAAGATGCCATCCGTGTTTAATGTTAAACATGAAGCTGGGAAATTATGAAAAAATGGAGCGCCCACACCCTGAGAGGAGAGCGAGATGACTCTCAGGGCAGAGATACCACATACATACCACAAGTTCTCCAGATGGCAGAGCCCAGGGCCTAACAGGTCAACAGCCGACCACGCTGCTGCAGGCACTAGAGTGCATTATGCACTTGGCTGTTTATAGGCTCTGCAGCAAGTCCTGTTTTCAATGCAGAAAACAAGGGAGCACCTCTTGCATGGACAGGGTTCCTGCATGTGTCTGCAATGTGAGCAATGATGTTTGAAAACTCTCCTGACTCGTCTTAGGCGAGCCTACTTCTCCAGAACCATTTTGACACTTGCAGATGCTGATCTAATTGTAAACAATGTAATAATTTGGATTAGAATTCCCTAAGTTGAAGTTGTGGCTCTAGTCCATCACAGAAAGGATTTATTTTTGCTTTTCCTTAACCTTCCTGCTACATACTTCTTCCCAACATGGAGCTATAAATGCCTTCAAAGAACAGGAGGAAAAGTAATGACAAGTTTTCAAATGTTTGGGTTGCTTTGCTGGCAGGGAAGGTGTGCTGCTCATACGACTTAATAGGGAGACTCCCATAAAAGCAATGCACTTAGTGCTGGCATTAGCCCCAAGAAAATCCAAGTCTCAGCAATCTTTCTGATGGGTCACCAACCAGACCTAAAGCTTGAAAAAAATGCATTAGCTTAAATCTGTGAGTTTATCTTGGCTCAGCAACGGCAGTATATGGACAGTTAAATATTCTTCTCAGTGAGGCCAGGAAATAGTTTCAGCTTCTTGTTCTAACTATATATCTATCTAGTTTTACGTTCAGTTTTTATTGTTTTTCAAAGTCATCTAGATAGATTTAGAGTAATATTAAATCTAATTTAGTATTAGGTTCATGATCAGTCAATGAACACTTCCTACAACGAAGCCGTCCGCATACGTGCATTTTAACCACTCGTTCTTGTTGCCAGTCAGCATCTCCAGGGCTAGCGTTCCCTTGCCTAGATGCCACCTGCAAAGTTCAGGTCCAAAACCACCGTGCTGTGTAAGGGCATCTGTATGTAAATTTGTTAGCATATCAAGATTCATCTTGAATATCTTCACTGAGAATTGTAGCTTTTTCATTTATTCTACCTCATTCTTAGGTTCCCAAGAAAGCGAAGTGGTCCTCACCCAAAACGGGAGGGACTAAAAAGGCAGTTCCTGCTTTAAAGGTGCATGCTTATCTTGGCTACCAAGCACAGGTAGGGTAGTTACCTGGAAGGGGTGCACTTTAACTCCTGTCCAACTTTTCAAAGGTATTTGGATACCTAGCACTTCTGAGAAGATTTTCCTGGTGGGAACTAGGCCCAAGGGGCTCTCATGTGTCCCTCAACACTTTATATAGGTATATGAGAGATGCAACACCACGTCCATGCTCACGTACATAGACTCTTTTCTCATTCTTTTTTTCTTTTTTTTAATTATTATTTAAAAACAAGTCTGTAAAACCAATGCTTTTAGTATGACCATGTGTTTGGCCAAAAAAGTTGCGAACTCACTGAGAACCAACGAGCCGCCACTTCTGATTTAATCGTTTGCCAATTATTTGCTTTAACGTCTTAATGTTATGCAGCCTTACCAAAAATTTCTGTGTAAGTTTGACTTTTGCAGACATTTGATCAGGCCAGCTTGCCTACTAAAAACGATGCTTGACTCATATCCTGGCAACAGTGTTTATTTGACATGCAGCAGCGGAGCCCGCAGAAAAACTGTAGTCAAGTCTATTCCAAATTTAGCCTCCTACATCTGTGTACATTAGTATTTGGGTGAGACCAAGTTATCAACATATGTTAAGTGGGTGACACAAGCCGGCTAGGGCACCTTTGTTGTTTAATTACAAGCTCTTTGCGGAAGAAACTTTTGGAAAGAATATATCCGTATTCCTCATGGGCTTTTTTAAGCTCAGTTTACATTGGGTAGCTTTGTGCTATGAGAAAATCCAAGTCACTTTAGACTGTGTATGTCTCTAGCCAAACTGCTATTACGTTTGTATTCTTCTCCAAATCAAACTACTTTTCTTAAACCTATTAAAAAATACAGCTGCAGAATTACAGCCATTGCTATGCTCAAAAATACTGAATTGCAGTGTCGAAGCTCTCCGACAAACCTGTACCTGAAGACTGGAAGGAGCAGCAGGAGCTGCTGCTCATGCACGAGGGCTCACGTGAGCACTACCAGCAGGACAAGGTGAAGGGAAGAGTTTCTTACTAGAAGCAGCTGTGCTGGGTTGGCTGACACGGTGCTCCACAGGACGATGGGACACTGCTCAGCAGGAGCATCCTGCCAAGGAACATTCCTACGGATCACGACACTTGCAGTGGGAGCAGAGGCGTGGGGTCGTGGCACCAGCCAAGGCCCAGCGTGGGATTACATAGCGCTTACTGCAATGTTGCTCGTGCTTTCGGTTCAGTGATGTATTCCTCACCCCTTGTCCCAGAGGTGCACAGATTTGGGGGCTGGTTTTGTCCTTCAAACCCAGGAATTAAACCCTCTGGTCGTATGTTTATGAGCAGCGAGCAAACACCGGATGCTCAGACGACCAGTGGCCAAGCTCTCCTTCTCTGCGTTTCCTCGGCTCCTCCCGATTTGCCAGCCCAGCTCTGCACAGATCTACCAGGGCGGCATCGCGGGGCTGCGTGCGAGCACTAATTGGTTTCATTCCCTACGGAAAGCGTGCAAGCAGCCGAGCCTTGCTCCAGCTGAGCTGCCGAGGCGAGCCAAGGCCACCGAGGTGCAGTGGCGTACACACGGCCAGGGCTGCTGGGCACGGCCTGAGTCCCCTGCAGGGCTGGAGAAACCAGGGATAGGTTATCCCTGATTGCGCTGCTAGAAATCCGTGGTTACCATTGCCAAACACCTAAAATGGCTCCTGTGTGCCTGCACATGCAGGGCAGGTAGCTCCTTTGGGGGAGATACCTCAGCTCTTTTTTGAGCGTACGTGAAGGTGCAGGGGCTGGAGCAGCTCAAATTCACGTCTACTGACTCATTGCTACCTGTGAGAGTTTATCTTCAGGGCTCATCAAAAGGAGCTTTCAATTTTGGAATGCATCTGTTGGTGCCGGAAAAACAAAGAGAATTAATGAACAGAGGGGAAATGGCCCCGAGTTTTAAACCGAGCCACCCACCGCCGGCCCCAGCCTCAAGCACGCTCACACAGTCTCTGTTTCCTATCACACCAGCAGAGTGACACACGCTAGTGCTAATACAGTCACAATATTTATTTTTAGGACAAAAATATAACTATTTCCAGCAAGCAGAGTAAACTCAGGTTTGCCTGCCAAGATCTCTTGCATTTTTCCTTAATTACAGCAACAGCCAATAGGTTTAAACTGGAGACCCAATGAACAGATTCCCTGCCGCTCCTCCCTCTCTGCCAAGGGAGGGAGTCTCTGAGAAGCTGCAAAGTCTCCTCTTAGTCCAGGGACCCTTTAAGCACATGCTTATCCTCAGCTAATGCACTGCAGTCAACTGGGTGATGCACGTTTGCCAAGTGCAATGTGGGCTTAAGTGCTTTCTTGGATGGAGGCTGGAATGCTTGGTTCCTCATAACCTCAGACTCTGGAAGAATGTGAATGCAACGAATTTATCTCACATGCAAGATACCTGTTTTTAGCAGGCCTCATCTCTAAGCGAGAACCCATTGGTATTTCTGAGGCCCTGGACCGAAGGTGTTGTAAAAAAGGCAGTCTTGCTCAGATTTAATGTTATATATTTCCTGTGGTTTGTAAAGTGTGGGGCTGTTTTGGATGGGAGGTGCTCTGCGTATATATAGTGTCACTGCCATCATTACAAATGCATCAAAGCCACACTGCCCATGTTCTGAAGTGCTGATTTACTATGGGCACCTGCGCCAATGCAATTTTCTAACACTGTCTGGCTGGGTGAACTGATGAGATAGCCACTAAATTGGAGTAGCCTGTCATTTTATTCAGATTGAAATGGATTTTCTTTCCTTGAATTCTTGGCAGAGAGAAAACAAAAAAAAATGGATCACAGATAATAATATTGCATGTCAAGCTGGGCATAACTGATGCACAGCTGCCTAGGCTTTTTCCTGCACACATTTACATCATCTCATTATGAAGCTAAACAAACAGAGTGTGAGGCAGAACAAGAACAGGGTGTTTGCTGACCCATGCCCTAAACTACCCTTGGGATGCACCTAATAAAGGTGCTTCTCCCAACACTGTATAACAGAAAAAGTGAAGAGCTCCTTAGCACAAGTGCAGGGAAGGAGTTTGCCCTCCTTCAGAAGATGAAGACTGATTACATTGCACTGAAATGATATCAAATAGGAGTTTTTGTATATTTTGGCCTAAACATAGCAGCAGATCTTTTTGACTCTGGAGAGTTCTTAATGTCAAAGTGACACATTCTTTTAGAGATTTCCAAAAAAATACAGGCATCCTGACCTGCATTCCTTCTCTCAGGCTGTATGGGAAGCCATAATTCAAGATATAATGGGTCGTCTTGGTTGTCAACAGAGCCACACTGGCCTAGGACAAAATCCTGCTTGGGCCCTACAACTGCACCATGCTGCCGTGGTTGAGGCACACCAATTCAATAGTCAGCAGCACACAAGACAGAAATATTGCTATTGCCCAGGCTAACTCTGATTTTTCTGGCCCAAAAGACTAGGTACTCATTTCCAGATGCATCTGCAGATACCTGGTTTTTTGCTTCCAGAGCGAACGACTGGATTGCTCTGCCACCTGGTCCTCAAATACTCTTTTCCCACTATCTAATTCAAATGTACATAAAAGTCCTTAAAAAAAATTATTCTTGGGGTATACAGCAATATCCAGGCTATGTTTGATTCCTTCCTTGCTTTCTGTGTCTGTGTATATGCTGCAAAGCTGAGACCAGTGGCGTGAACAGCAGCTGCCTGCAGCTCATCTGTTGGCAAGGCTGGAACTGAAATCACATTCTCTAAGTGCCAGAAAGATAGACCTTCAGGAAGGAAGTATCGGGTGAAAGAGCAGGAAAGTGAGTTTGCTTCCAAACAACAAACAGGCAGATCGGAAATAATTGAGGCAGTAGAAAAAGGAGGAGGGAAAACAGAACAAACCCTAACAACTGATCCTCAGATCAGCTGATTTTCCATATTGGGGAGCAGGGAGAAAAAGGAAGAAGGAAAGAAGCTGCAGTTGCCCAGAGAGAGACGGAAAATATTTTCCACTTTGTGAGAAATTCTGCGTAGTTGGTAATTCTTTATGTTCACTGTCACAGTAGGGAGAAACACTGTGGCAGTTCTGGCAAAACTGAGGAATTACCTCAGGACCTTGCTGCCTGCTGGCTGAGCTGCCAATAAAGTGGGCAGCTGGCTACTTTGCCCGGTTTCCTCTAAAAAGAGGACATATTTTGACAGAGCATTTCAATTCTAGCAGCTCACCATTTTCCAAGAGCTACCTATCCGGCTGGGAGATCTCCAAAGAGCTCTGTGATGTTTCTGAGAAGAACGGTCACAGCTACAAACATTTTTAATATGGGATATGAAGACATCATTCTGTAGAAGGACATAAAAGAGAAAGCACAAAGGTGAACATCTACCGCCGCCAGACAGCACACTCACTGTGTGCGAATTACGCCACCCAATTAAGCTGAATTCCAGGCCTTTTAGGACGCAGAAGAAATGGGGATACAGCATTCCGAAAAGCGAGTGAATACCCCAGCTAAGAAAAGGAGGAAAACAAACTTTCTAATAGCTTCACAGGGTACTGTACACTGACACAGAGGTGCATGATATTGTTTTCTGGGGCACAACAGAAGTATTTCACAGAGCCGAACCGAGGCACGCAGCCCCGCTGGTTAAGTTACCCGGCTTGCCCCCTTAACCTGCCCTAGCAGAGAGGCTCCCCTAGAGGCAGTTGGGAACGGGAGCCCAGCCCAGGTTCGCTGGTGGCTCCGGGAAGCGAGTCCCTCCCTCCCGGCTCCAGGGGGAACCTGGAGAGCGTCGCTGGCCGGATTCACCAGCCAAGGGCCGTGCTGAGCCTGGGTGCTCTGAGCACTGCCCCTGTCGCATGGGGCCTCCATTAGGTTTGGAGGCTTTTGTCTTTAACACCAGCGTTCCCTGACAAGGTGCTTCGTTGCTCCATGTCTTTAGGCTTCAGAATGAATACATACTTATGTAGGACACGCCGTGTTCTGCATTTATGCGTACGGCACAAAACCTAAAACTGTGGCGTGTTCGAGGAGGGACGGCAAGGGGCGAGTTGGTAAGAAACCTGGAAGTGAGCAGATGTTCAAGGTCGCTTTGGGGCACGGCCTCTATCCCCGGCTGCGCGTCTGAGCCGCGGGAGTGAGTAACGAGGATCCCGACAGCCCTGAGTGACTGTGCGAGCAGCTCCGTGTGAACGCTCGCTCGGTGTTCGCTCGCGGTCCAATGAACTCCCTTTAACTGGGTCTGCACCCTGTCTGGTTTTCTGTCTTCCAAATCCGAACATACTTCCCCAGCCGCGGCGTGCGCTCTTGCGTTCCAGCGCTCTCGCTCTGCATGACACACCAGCTCCCTTCAGAGAGCCCTGGGGCTGATCCGCAAAGACCAGCTCAAAGGGTGTCATTTAAACAAGCTCCCCTACACTGCATCCATCTCTGAAGCCAAGAGTTCAGCAAACGTTTAGTCAGACGTTTCGTTCAAGCCTACGAAAGCCCTCTCCTGCCTTTCCAAAGATAGCTTGCAACAGCACAGGCTCAGAGCAGACCCATAAATTATTTTCTTAAAGAAAAAAAAAATAGAAGTCAAGTCCCTCGGGTTTACTCCTGAGAGCCCAGCCGGGCGAGCTGCCCGTCCCATGCCATGGGGAGCAGCCCGAGCAGGGCAGCACCTCCGGGCACTCGGCACGCGGAGGGAAGAGCTCCGGACAGAGCAGGCCACGCTCAGAGCATGACGTGCTCGTGCCTCGGGAAGGTCGTTCCTTGCCCTTGTGACACAGGGGCACCTGGAGGGTCACCTTTCCTTAGCCCAGGCTGAAGGAGGAGCTCTGCTTCCTGAACAGATGATCCTGTCAAGAAGAAACACATATTTATCCCTGAGGAAAAGCAGGCGTGGATCTAAAAGCTGAGGGGGTGGATCTGTTGAGGAAGTTGGAGTTACGGTTACCAGCTCATCTTTTAAAGCAGAAACCCAATGATTCTGTATCATGCCTTTACCTTTTCCATGCCATGGGGAAAAATAAAGAGAGAAAAAATTTCCAGTCTTCACACGAATACCACTGTTTACTCAAAATCTCTCAGTTCTTTGTCTTCCCTAGTCCAAGAGACAAAAGGAATCCATATACATTTGGATTCTTGCAGAGAACCCGCAATGAAGAAGAAGAAAAAAAATTTCCCATGCTTCAGTTACCCGATGTTCACGCTGCAGAAGACAGAGTTGTGCTTTTATATACACTTCAATTAGAGGTAGCTCTGAAAACATCTGGTCTGGTCACATCATGCTTGGCACGAATGAAAATTCATATATAAACTGTAATAAGCAAGATCTCCTGATAGGCACAAAATACTGAGTTTTTGTTGTGTACACTTTGGAAGAAGTAATTACATTTCGGTTGTGTAGTCAGTCATACAACATAGATTCTCCTCTGAGTAAACAGTAGCTCCATCCGTGAAAATTTTTGATGTGGGATCCAAGAATTTATAATAAATCAAGGCATACATGGGCTTTTTGGTGGCGCCGGTTGGAAACCTTACAAGAAAACAAAGTTTCATTGAAAAAGCCTGCTTTTGAACAACCACTTGGCTTTTCCCTGAACTCTTACCAAATCCCAGATGCGGGCAATACAAGGATGCTTGGAGAGCCTGTCGGAGGCCAGTGGTCCCCAGAGGCTGGAAGCCCTTGGCCTCGGAGCAGCTTGCACGCGCGGATGCTTTGCAGCCCCAGCCCCAAAGCAGGCAGGCCCCGGGGTTCCCATCCTGCTCTCAAAGCCACAAAAATTACCAGGCTCCTGGCTCCAAGGCGCACACACACTCAGCGGTTCTGCCCTAGGAAAGGGGATCTGGAAGCTTCTTGCAACCACCCCAAGAAATTAGTGTTTCTGAATGCTGGCGAAGCCAGGAGAGCTTCCAGCTTGACTGGAGAAAATTAAATAAAAGCTGGATTCTGATGAAACCTGAACAAACGGAATTACAATTAGAAAATATCCTGCAAGCCTTTGCCTGGGCGCTAGAAGCTGCCTCACTATGTGGCACTCACAGCTGCCATATAAATTATCTGGATTTCTTCAGGAACTGAAAACAGTTCTGTCACCAGGACTGTCAGCCTGTGCCCGTTGACTTCGAAGGCTGCCGTGTCAGATCGTGTTAGTCAAGGCTACACCCAAGAAGCTCGGTTTTGGGGTCAATTAGTGCCAGACAGAAGTAACTTGCTGCTGTCACATCCTACAAGCTTTGGCACATTTGCAGCTGCAGAAAGTGCTCAGCTCTCTGCGTCCTGCATTCCAGGACTTCAGTGCAAAAGCGAGGAGCACAAAAGCACCAAATCCTAGTGTTTCAAGCCCAAATCCTGTGTCCTTCCTAAAGCAAAATCCCACAGAGTGCATGACAAAACTTAACCTATTCAAAAGCAAGTACAAATAGTTTGAAAAAGTAAAAAAAAAAAGACAGAAAAAGTCTAAAAAGAAAAGGAGGTGGGGGGGCGGCCTTGTCTAAACTTTACCACAAATAGCTCAAGTATCAACGGAAAGAATGTGAAGAAAAAAAGCATGCAGGCCCTTCGTACAGTGTTTGTCTGCAAGAGCTGGGTAGTAATATTCTGAATATTCAGTCCCGGAGGCCTACAGCCAGCCACTCAGCAGGATACATTATACTGAGGGGCTTGCAGGGGGGATTGAGGCCACCTAACATGACCCCTCAAATCTGTGCACAGGATTTTAATTCATTTCATTAAAATTGCCCTGAAATTCTGTTTCCTTCATTACTGTGGCCCGAAGTCAGTAACACACTTGAAAGGACATGTATATCTTTAACATAACTTTGAACACTTGAGTAGCCCCATTATCTTAAATGAACATGTGCAAGCACTTTCCTGGGGCCTCTGTGTGCTCTTGCTCAATGGTTTTACAGCTCTGGCCAAGAGAAGAGCCTCACTTTTTTTTTTTTTTTTTTAATTAAATAGAGCATGATAATAAAGATTCTCTAAATTATGTCCGTCATTGCCAATAGAGGCATTCATTTTGATGCAGTCATTATTCCTACTCTACGGCTCCAAATTTAAGCAACGTTGTTCTTACAACAAGGCTTTAACAAACCCTTCAGTGGCTCTCCTTGGTGGCCTAATTCACGTGAAGCTGCAGAGTCACAGTCAAGGTAATGCATCGTGTTGGTAATTCAGAAGCCTCTCTGCAGGAGTGCAGAAAGGCTTCTATGAAGGGGTCTCTGTAGAATTAGATGCACCTGGATTGGGTAGAATGGAAAATTTTGATTGCAGTTATCATACACATTTTTCCTGGTATCTTTAATTTCTTATTTTCCTGGAAAGCGATGTTTTGGGAGCTACCTCCTGCAGCACAGGCTTGTTTGAAGCAGTACATGAAAGCCCAGCTTGTGGCTGAAGCCTTACAGCTGAGTGCGATAATCGCCAGCCAGCGTGACGATATCTCATTCAGACAGCACATTTGTAAACAGGCCGGTTTTTTCCCTACCTAAAGAGATATCAATGCATGTGCTTGCTCAACAACCTCAGCAAAAATGGCTATATCTATTTATGTCAAGTTGTTTAGGTCGTAACATTTTCTTTTCCTATTACAGTTGTGACAGAGATGAGCAACTTCGTCTAAGTCCAAATTGAAATTTTGCTTTGTTTCCAGGAAGGGATTTTTAAAACACTAAAGTGTGGGATAAAATAATAGAAAGGCACTTCTTGGGTCAGAGTTGAATTCCCCGTTACTGTAAATACAGTATAGCATAATCCTGCTCATAAAATTATCCAGCTCTCTTATGAATAAGTTTGCTTTAACTATTGGAAGTCTGTACATGAAAATGTCTTCTCCTTTACACTCTAAATACATTCATGCATATGTGCATATTCACATATACACAAGCACGTGCATGTAAGGTTATGCATGTAACACTGAATAATGTTGAGAAAGTGCCAGTCTACATGGGGCTGGTCTTGAAGCCAAGAAAGAAATTAATGAACAGTTGAAATAATTTCTTAATTATAGATGCAGTAATAATATATGGACTTGAAAAGGGTCTGTTGTAATATTTCTGACACAGTGCAGAGCTATTCTTTTCCCTTTATTACTCTGTAACAATGCTCTTAAATACATGCATAAATCTCCACTAACCTGAATGCAGCTTCAAAACACGTTTAAAGACTTTGCATAATAGGCCTGGGACTTGAAAGGCAGAAACTGCACACTTCTGCTTCCAGAAAATACTGTTGGTTTTGTAGTTTTTCCAGTTTAAACTGGGGCAAAAAGGTGGAAACATTTTGCAAAATGAAAACTCCAAAACTATCAATGCCAAACAGATTTGACAGGTAAGGAAAATGCAGAAACAGTTTAAAATTGCATTATAGAGAATTAAAATTCATGCCTATAAAATGAACAGAAACAGGTAAATTGGAACAAAATACACTGATGTTATACAAATAACAGTTAATTTTTCCCAACTTAAAATATTTTCTCTGCTCAAAACTATAAAACAGAAATCAAGATAACCCAAACTGTTCCAGTTTCAACAAAAATACACATTTTCTAATGTATATTTTTCCGTCAGTGTCTTTTTAACTAGCTTTATTAGCCAGCATTATTTTTAGGCTTAATCATATTAAACAACTTTTGACATGTATCCTGCATTCAGCATTGCTACTGAGTTTCTACAACGTTGTAGAGGTTGATTTGGTTTTTGTCGGCAGGGTTTATTTTTTGTTTTCCCTTTTCACAGTAAATAGGATGCACATCAGGTTACAGATCAGTAACGAGGTACCTCTTACAACTGAGTTCAGTTGAAATCCTGCTCAAACATCTTGCTCGGCATCACTTTGAGAGTAACAGAGTACTCAAATCTGTCAACCTCTTTGCAGACCAAAGCAATGAAAAGGATGCATAGCTTGAACTGGACAAACACAGGCAATCAAAATTATACATTAAAAACCAAGTCACCTAGCTCCTCTAAAAGATCTGCTTCAAAACACACAGGCGTGTTCACAACAAGGTGTTTCTCCTCTCAAACTCTATCCTGCTGTTTATGCTGTGGTAGGTCCCTAGAAGCCCCAGCTGTTCTCACAACCGTGCTGTGCTATATGCTGCACACAGTGACCATATATTTGTTTATTTATAGAGCACTGGGTTTCCCTTCTGAGAGAGCAGGTAAAGCAGTGATTACTGAGGACACCGTATATACCCAGGCAGCCAGCCACAGAAAATAATTTCAGGCTCAGTCTTTGTTTTAAATAAACACCTGCATTTTCATATGGAGAAAAACGTTTGTTTTACGATGAGCTGTCACAGCATGTTTGCTGGCTAATGAACCAAAAGCGCTTTGAATGCCATATTCTATCCTTCCCACACCAGAGTTTTAACCAACCCTGACTATCCTTCTCACTGCTTCTTTTTTTTTTTTCTTTAACGGAACATTTTTGCTCAGTCCTGCAGCTACTTTGCAATTCCCATATTATTTACTGCAGTTAGAGGTCATGTCTCCATCCACGGGAGAGAAAAGTAGTGCCCCATCACTGCTCTTTGCACACCAGTAGTCACTATTTGACAATATTCCAGTGGGAAAATATATCTAGTGGCAGGGAGCTCTGACATGTATGCATCCTTTCCAGGATGCTGACGTGGACAGGACTTGGTGCTCCCGATGTAGGCGGTCCCACTGACGGCTACCTGCTTCAACTATTAGATTCCCCAAGACTTCTGTGGATGAGACTCATTGCAAAACGAAGTATATCCTGATGCCTTCATGAACCAAACCTCGCTCTAAGCATTGTACGAAACTAAACAGAATAAGTGTACCTTTCTACATCATCTGGAGCCGAGCTCCAGAGGAGCCTTAGACAAGAGAAAGCCTGTGCTCCTCAGCCATGGCAATTCCTTTGACTATCTCAGCATTAAACTTTCCTGCTCCTCAGTTTTCTCCTCAGGGGGAAGAACATATTGAAAGAACCATGTTAAGTAAGCACAACTTTTGGTTAACTGAGGAAATTTCTCATGTGGCTCATTACATCGTAAGGGGGAGAACAACCGAGTTATTTCTAAGTAGAGAGACGCAAGCATCAGAATAGCCAAGAAATCCTCAGCTTGAGCGCCTGGCCCCAGCCTCACCTCTCCTCCCTCCGCTTGCATCTCCCCATGGCGTGCTCCTTTTTAAGCTCCTTTTCTCAAATGCTCATTCCTTTGAAACCCTCTTTCCCCCTACAAACCACACGTTTCATCTCATCTACACACACAGAGCAGGGGAAAAAGTTCAGCCACTCCAAACGATTGCTCCTGGTGGACCAGCTCCCAAAGCCAATGATGACCTGCAAGGAACACGGGTAGCGCTCCAGCAGCAAAGGCTGCCTCTCACACAACGTCACCGCGTGTTTTCTAAGCCGCTCCTTGAAATCAAGGGCCGGTTGTTTTAAAAAGTGCACAGAGCGATACACCGAGCAAGGAACACCCGAGTGCTGCGTGTCACGTTGCTCCTGAGGTTGGACTGCTTTCCCACTCCGCTGACTGAGGGATCGGGAAAAAGCTCATTAAAATGAGAGGGTGGGAGGTGTTTCCAGCCAGGAGATGCCACCCGCTCACTCAGTTCTTCCCCTGACCTGCTGCCACCCCAGTCAGCCAAGGTACCTCCCTGCCCCTCTCTCTGCTGTGTCCGGCCTCTGCCACTCACTCCAAGCCCTTCTGAGCGGATGGGACTCATGGGGAGGCCAATCCCAGGGCCGGCTGTGATGCTCCTAGACATAGGTAGGAAAAAGTAGGGTGTTTCCATTATTCTTCAGCGTGGCATAAAAAGAACTCTGCCAGTTCACAGCAGATGAGTTTTAACAGGGAGGAAAGACAAAATAAAACAGGGGCAGCTGATAAAAGTTACCAGCTGGAGGACTTATAAGCAATTATTGTCCTTTTTATTCTACTATACCCTCATTCTGCATTTCCAGGGATGAAACTCTGCTAATACCAACAGCAAAGAGCACTTCATTCCCACAGCAGGGTTAAACCAAGCAATTCAATTAGAGTCTGCCTTATTTTGATTTATGGCTGAATTTAACCCTTGCCTGTCAGAAGTCAGATTAAATTAAAAAAAGCAAAATTCCTTATTTTCAGCTAGATGCACTAGGGCTCACTGAGCCCAAATGGACCTGAGTGGTTTCCTTGCTACTTGATGAAAGGGAACCAGAAGGCAAAAAGACCATTTTTAAGTTGTCTTGAAAGTCAAACTTTAAAGAAATACTCTATTACCCGAGGGGAAGGTGGTAGGGTGGGATAGGATTTTCTTCTCCTGTTTATTAAAAACACACCTGGGGCACGGCTCTAATCTGATTTAAGCATCACGTGAGAGGTGTTTATTACATGGGAAAACTGCCTCAGTGCTTTCACTGACACGGATTGGACCCGGCCTGCAGAAGTTACTCTGTGCAGCACGAGGGAGGAACGGGAGCCAGTGGAGAAGGAAAAGGGGAGTATTTCAGGGACGGTCGTCCACAAAAAACAGCAGAAGGTGCCTTGAGGCTTCTTGAGCAAAGACAGCCCGTTCCGAAGGCTGCAGAGCAATGCCAAGCAAGAAGGGTGGGCGCCCTCACTGCAACTGGTAGAGAGAAAGGGCAGAGGACTGCAAGAAACCAGTGGGGTCTGAAACAGTGCGGAGCTGTGCCATTAAGCTGAGAGAATTGCAGGAGGCAAAATAAAACCCCATGTGAAAAGCCCAGCTGTTCCCGAATGTGCCTAATGCTGCTGTTGCAAGGTTTCATGCTTGCAACCCCAAGGCACAGAAACCCCGAAAGGAGCGAGAAGCAGCAGGTCTCTGGGCTTCCAGGGAATATCCCCGGGTCCCTGGTCATCTGCTTCACAGCACAAGTAGTTGGAAAGGAGATAGGACAGCACTTCAAACCTTAGCCGTAAGTCTGGAATTCCTGTCTTACAGCTGAAAAGCGCTATTCCCAAACGACCATTCCAAGTCCTTAGAAGAAAAAGACGTTTCCTCTGGGAAACTCATCCTAAAAACCTAGCAGCTGCACTGAACAGCCAAGCCAGACCCATCTCAGTCCTAGCTCATAGCTGGAATGAGCCACGATCCCTCTTGCAGGGAGGATCCCTTTCCCGTACCCTGGAAGCCAGAGGTGGAAAGAGTGATTTTATGCCTATAGCAGGGGATGAAGGCAGGGTGAGTGGGGGCAATCACAGAAGTGTAATCAATTATTAATAATCACCAAAGCTCCTTGGGGCTCGGTTGTACTCAGAGCTCCAGAGAGCTGAGTCAGGCTCCCTCCCTGCAGGATGAAGCAGCACAGCCTAGAAATCCCTCAGGCTACAGAAGCCAAACAGGCTCTTGAGGGGCACCAAGCCTCTCCGGCAATCACCAATCAGCTTGGTTAGCCTGCACACGGTACCATGCTAATGTGGGACCTCCCAGGAACTAAGGGAGCAGCTCGGCACACGCAAAGGGAAGCTTTACACGTTTGTGGAGATGAATGTGTGTGATGGTCTTTGTTCCTCTCTGCATTTTGAACACCTTTCTCATCTATTACCTTAAAACTAACTTACCTCCAACTGGTAATTTTCATTGAAATACTTGAGTGAAATCTAGCATGGATGATACATGAAATGCAGCTTTTGTCCCTCCAGCTGCTTAAATCCCTACCAGAGTTGGCCAATCTGCTGGATAGCTGTGAGTAGCAAGGTCTTAGACTGCAATATTTGGATTTCCCCAATACTACTTCTGTCCGAGTCTATGGCCATGTAGCAGGGCTGGCAGAAGAGGACTTCTTTGTATGGCTTGCTATTATTGGCTATTTTTTCAGGATCAAAACTGATGATCTACAATACAATACAAAAATCACTCATCCCAACGACGGGATGCTATGAAAAGTGACTCCATTAGACAAGACAACAATAGTCACAGCATTTGATGCCAATCACTCTAACATTAAAAACCACTTCTGTCTACCACATCCCCAAGGAGATCCTCTATTAACCCTAAATTAGGTTTAATCCATGCCATATTAAACTATGGATTCCCGATATCAGAGATGCAAAACCCATAGCCAAGTCTACAGATGACCAAAATCCCACCGTCGTGTTGGCAAGTAAATTGCACATGCAGAAGAAATCTATGACCATATCTGTGCTGCCAAGTTCAAGTCCTGAAAATACCTTCCAAAGGTGAACTCAGAGCAACTCCTTATTCAAAAACATTGTCCTCACTTCAGAAATGATATAAGGCAGAGGACATCATAGAAAAGTTGGTTAGAAAGGGATCTCAAGAGGCTGCATACACTTCCTCCTGCACTGAGGAAGAATCAAATACATCTTTGCCATCCTGACAGCTCTGTGACTGAAAGAAATGTCAATTAGTGTCAAAGAAACCACATATTGACTTTTTATGTTACCAAGTTACTCTTTATAAAGCTACATGGCCCAGAAGGGCAGACTGTGGTTGCAGCAGCTGGGTATATTATTAATTAGATCTTTGGCTGCAGCTTAAAGGGCGCATTGTATCCCACAGGTCAGACTTCATGCTGCCAGCACCGTCAAAGAATTCGTAATTGACTCTGTAATTCACTTTGATTTCCTGGCAAAATACTGCATAGAGAACTACCTGACACTTTCTCCTACACAAGACGTAAGTTCCTCAGAGGATACATGTTAATAATGACTTATTTTAACCCTTGGATATACATTTTATTTTTCTGTATGCAGAATACCTATTAAAGTCCAGGCTAAATCTTTTGCTTCATGTTGACACCATTGCGACTGCAGAGTGGTCCTCAAAAAAAGGGATTCCCACCTTCAGACCAGGTGGATGAACTGAGACAACTAGAGACAACAGAAGGCTCCTTTCCTAGAGTATAAAATCAGTAATTTATTATGACACTGGCTATGGCACAGCTCATCTGACTGGCTAGTGGAGAACCCTGCCTTGCAGTCAGCCTCTATCTAATCCCTTTCTAGGTGCTCTAAGAGGTCACAAACAGCTGAATTACTTCTTCATGACCCGGACCCACGCTCTGGATAGGCCTTCGAGGATATGAAATAGATTGCTTTTTTACTTGTCATTCCCTAGAGCAGTTGAATCTAAGTAAGTCAGAACCTAACCTTAATGTAAAGGCTGGGTTTTGTTAACAGTGCATTATTGTTGGGATTTTTGAGTACATATCTCATAAAAAATAAAGGAGGGGTGGAGAAGAAGAGGAGAGAGAAAGAGAGATAAAGACCTGTGGTTTCCACACCACTGCCACTGCACAGAACTCATTCATGAGCTGCATACTGCTCCACCACACAGCCTGGTGGCACACAGTAACTGTGAGACAAATTTCTTGACTCGGTGTCTGAACACTTAATGTCAGAACTGCAGAGCTGCAGGAATTGATCTAAAGAAAAGAAATGAAATTAAAAAACCAGCAGGGAACCAAGACACTGTCCTCTTCAACCAAACATCAATGGGTTTGCTTCAGAATCTTCTCATATAAACGAGTACTCCCACTTAAAAATGAAACAGTGATATATTTAGTTTCAGAGATGGTTAGTTATACGATTATACAAATAGAATTAAGGATCAACTGTGAAAAAGCTCATTCTCAAGGCTGTTGTTACTTATTTAAATAACAGCAGGAAAGACATCGTGCGAGGAGAACCTGAACTTGCAAACATCGTGTCAGATAGGGCTTTGGCAAGCCTTCAGTTAATTTCTGCTGATTCTGCTCACTCTCTTAGCCTGAGCTGTAGTGTTGGCTCCCGGAATGACAAAACGGTTCTTGAGAAATTGTTGAAGTTTGTTACCTCTAATACAAGGAGTATTTGAGAGGTATGAGTTCCTCCCACTCTTTGAGCAATAAGTGCTTTGTGAGGTTGCCTTCCTGAACCATAGGATGAAAGAAGTGTGCTCTGAGGTGACCCTTCTTCACAGTGTCTGTATCTATTATCTCTGTTTTATAGGGAAGAAACACAGTGACAGGAATAAAATTGAGGCTTTCCATACCCTGATTCAACAAAAACACACTGCGTAGCCCCAGCTCATTTCTTCTCCTGTTGAACATTTCTAGCAGCCAGATACTGCTCTTGGGCTTTGTGAGAGATATAATTTAGATGAGAAAATATGCTACAGTCTTCAATCCCTCTTTACCCTCCCACAAACCCACGTTAGCACAGGATATGCAAGATCAACAATTTTCAGCTAACTTAACTTGCAGCCTCCTAGCATATTTCGGGGAGTGGTGTTATCCTTCTTATCAGTAAAATTCCATG
This sequence comes from Eudromia elegans, assembly GCA_003342815.1. Lineage (NCBI taxonomy): Eukaryota > Metazoa > Chordata > Aves > Tinamiformes > Tinamidae > Eudromia > Eudromia elegans. The sequence continues at coordinate 1,181,894 of PTEX01000156.1, forward strand.
TATTTGGTAGTAGCCTAATAGTTGACTGCCCTCTTATTTACCTGTCATTGATCCTGTTACAAGCAGTTCATGGACCATGCAGGGTCTGCCAAACATAAGCCCAAACTGCTTCTCCAAGAGCTACTCATCAAGTGATTTACCACCTCCACTCCCCACCCTCCATCATTTACATTGCAAGATAAAACCTACACCAGCTCTCGAACCAACTTTGCATATAAGTAGTGAAGCTTACTTGTAGAAGAATTTATTACTTCCTATCTTATCATACCCTTATTACCTTTGATTTACATAACACTTGCCATCCACAAAGGCTTCAGAATCATAATGTCAAAATGCTTCTGGGTCTGCAAGCATGCCTGCTCTCCTAGGACAAAAACAGAGCAACTTTTTCCCCTTAACCCTTACCAGGTAGGGAAAGCAGTACTGCTCTCTAGGGAAGTCACTGATTACATAGATATACCTCCAAATGGCAAATATCATGACCAGCTTATATATGTTAATGCTACTATGAACTACGAAGAATTAATCTGATAACTTTCTGACTAATCTGATAACTGCTGATAACTTTCTCTTCCTATCTCAGACCTGCTACAGAAAAGTATTTCTTTGGTGCTTTTCTCTCAGTCACCAAACCTCTGCTTTCACCCACTGCTGAAACACAACCCTGTTTGAGAAGAAATGAGATCTAGGGCATCGTCTGCATGACTGTGATGCTCAGCCCTGCACCGACTCCCTGTGCAGCCCTGCACACAAACAAATGACCCTTCTGTGTCACCATCTTTATTGTGTCTGTGAGACAAATGAAATAGTGACTCTCACCAGGGTAAAAGCTCTGGGGGGCAGCAGGCAGACCTGCAGTGCTACAGATGGGCCTGTGCACTGCTTTGCAGCGATCACTGGCTATCAACTGTACCATCTGAGGTGAAAAACAAAAGTAATTGTAATTAAAACAATAAGTATTCATATAAATACACTAGGGATGCATGGCATTTCTTAAAAATAAAAGTAGACTTATTATTTGATAGCTGGATTTTAGTTAAAAATGAGGGAAATTTCATTTCCTGGCTTTTCTCCCTCTAAAGATTTAGGGTTGGTTTTTTTTTGCAAAGGAAAGAACAAACTGAGCATTTATTGAGTGCTGAGCCAGAATCTCATCCACTTGACTATCATTTCACCTTCCTCTACAGTAATACTTACCCTCGAGCTAAAATATCACAGTCTCTCTTGAGCTTTGAGATCCCACGGGCCAGATCTGATTGAGCAGCTGCCAGTCACCCCGCTGCCTCTGGCAGCAGCGAGGCTGCAGGACTGCCCATAGGCGATGGGCACGTGTCTTCGAGTAGCAGCTTGCCCCCGGTTGGGGCTTGCTTGGAGGCACGTGCTCCCGAGGGCTGCCCGAGCCCATGACCCTCCACCAGAAGGGGACCTTACCTGCTCCTGCTCCAGGTAGAGGCACCTTCCCTTCCCCAAAGAAGTCAGCACCTCTGGCGTTGCAGAAGAGGCAAGAGGTCTTGAAAATGCTAAGGATGGCTATACCTTGATGCCTGAAGCTCACACTTAAGCTCAAACTCAGCTCAAACTCAGCTCAAACTCAGCTCAACGTGTAATTCCTCTCCGGTAGCATTTTCCATCCACTTTGCATGAGCATAGATGGCTTAGCAGGGGTCCTGACAGCAACGGCCAGGCCAGTGCCATGCACTCTCTCATGAAGACATCTTTTCTTTTTGCTCTTGTCTTGTTCACTAAGTCTAAAGGTCACTGCAAATGGAAGCATATGATTACTTTTTTATATGGAAAATGTAACATTAATTTCCTTCCAGAGAAGCCAGAAATGCTGGAACAACCATTTCGTTCACAGAATTACTGCATTTCTGTTTCTTGTCCTGTCTGGAACCCAGAACTTCAGAAGGGCTTAAAAAAGTGGAAAAGTTATGATGAACATTTCTGGAAAGGAAAAAGGAAAATAATTCATTTTACTTGTCTCTAGAAGTAAAAATTATTATATATTTTGAAACGGTTTGTCCACTGAGCCTGAAGTTGGGATCCCAGAAGGCGAGATTCAGAGCAATTGTCCAATGACAAGTTAAAGCTGATCCAAGTGTTGAAAAAATAAATGTTATATATACATTAAGTATATATAGTGACACAGCTAATGCTTTGCTCTCACCTTATAGTATCAGAGTTTTGACAGAGCTATAAGAAGTTCTATAAATTCTGCATTTTTGCGATACCCGATCCACTGATTTCTTCATCAGAACTGAACCCAAACTCAGCTGCTTAGGCATCATTTCCACTGGACTGTGGAATAAAGTTTCTTTTAGTGTGATAAGAAAAACACGGTTGATTCGTTAGAAAGCTGAAAAAAAGAAAAATCCAGATTTTGTAAGAGAACTGCAGTTCTGCAAACTGTGCCTTGGCTTTGTGAAAGCTGCTCTGCATAGTTCGAGCTTGTTTTAGCTCTAGGTCTCCCGTGAGGCCTTTTTGGTTATTTTGAGAACTCCTGATGGGATCACAGCCCTGACATGGCCATGATTTCCATAGTACTCAGTGAAGAGCGGCCTTACTTTGCTTCCACAAAAATAGAAGCAATTTGTGATGCGGGTGATACCTGGAGTTCAGGGGCTGAAGGGAGTGCTCGTGGCTCTTCATGGGGTTCTGCTCTCACTCTTATCCATGCGATCAACAGCATTCATAGCCAGAAGTGCCAGATGAAAGGAATGAAAGGTATGAGGAAAAATCTTTACAAAGAATAAAACAGAATAGGCCAAGTTTTGCTCTTGCATGTGACTTTTACTGTGCTGGGAGGGAAAAAAATCTCCAGGCTTAATCAGAATGGTGTACTGAAAACACACCAAAACAAAGAAATAAGTTTTATTTTTCTTTTCATCTTAATTGAAAAAAATTAAAACTTTAAAAGATAAATTCTTCCAGACAAAGAAATGCTTTTTCAATAAAATACACCAGATTTCTTGCAGTAGCAGCTCTTTAACTTAAAGAGCATTTCAGTTCACAAGCAATCTCCCCAGAATGAGCATCACAGGAAGAACTGTAGGCTAACTGGATGAAAGACAACATAAGAATTGGGGTAAGAAACAGAGGAATAGATATGGATTGCAAGAAATTTCTTTCTCTATGGCAAAAGTTTTCAGAGCAACTACCTAAATTTAGTCAGGAGTGCACTTAAGCATCCATTCAGGAACTACCAGACAGATCAGCACACTGGGAAGATATCGTGAGTGGGGAGTGAGGTTTGTTTTTTTTAAACTATGGGTAGTGCTTTGGGGGAAATTCCCCCCCTCTTGTTGGAATTTTTAAAAAACTACTGTATTAGGAAAAATGGAAAAATAATGAATAAAGTGGTCATCTGCAATTTCTCCTTCAATATTTCTCATCCAAAGAAAATCACTTACAAGTCACCAAGAGATGACCTTGGAGCTCCATAAATCAAAGTGACAGGTGATTCAATCAGCCGCGCGCCTTCCCCGACTCAAGCAGCTGCTGACTCCCATAGAGCAAGCTGAGCGCAGGTCCCGGCGGCCCTGCAAGTGACGAAGAAAGCAGCAGGTTTGCACTTTTAAAACCACTGAAGCCTGGCTGAGGAAACCACTGACACAAGTGAAACAAGAGGGGCTGAATATTCCATTTGCATGAACTGCCGGCACGGCACGCGCCTCCGCGCTGCGTTTTCTCACTCTGCACGCTGGGTCGGTATCAGCAGAGAAGCCGCAGCCTCGGAGCAGCTGATGTTCCTGCAGAGTAATCCGTGAGCCTGTGCCCAAAGCGCGTGCCCGCTTCCAGGCGTCTCGCCTTGTGAACTTTAAAGGAAGAACCGTAACTAGAGTAGCAGAAATGTTGTTTATCCTCAAGTGGGAGAAGCAGAACCGGGCAGGCCATGGAGTGCTGAAAGAAGACCTTCACCTGGTGGAAGTACTCTCAGAGAAATTAAAAACAACTCATTATACCAGAATGACCAGCAGCTGCATTTCTTGTGGCATCACTTTGGAGTTATTCAGATACAAGTGAGAAGAGGGTTCAACAGAGTTGCTGGGGTCTAAGCCAAGGTACAGTTTATGCCTGCAAGCCAAGGATCAGAATCAGAATCTTTAGGGTTGGAAGGGACCTCTAGAGATACACGACTAGTCCATATCATTCCCCTCACTTAAGCTTTATTTGCACACTGCTAGCTCAGAATACCCTGTAGATTGATCAGCACACTGATTTCCCAGAACAGAAACCTGGCCTCTCTAGGCTTTAATCCACCAGGCCACCAAAGGAACCACAAATAACTGATCACAGAGGAAGATTTATGGAGCTTTTCTGTGAGAGCTGAAAGATCCAGTCTTTGAATGCAAGCTGCTAATATTTTCCTAATGTTCTAAAATCCACTCTGGGAAAGTATCTAAAAAGCCTTTGGGATAGGCAGGTTTGATTCAATTACACTGAACCAAGTCTTTAATGAAAGAAATTGATTATATAGATTAGTTTACTGAAAGTGAAAAAACGTGGGAAAAAAACCTCCACATGATTATGATTAGTCTTCTTTTCATACAGCTGGTAAAAGTTCATGTCTGTCTTGGGGAAAAAACAGAGGAAAGACTCTGAAATGCACACAGTGCTGCTCCCCTTACGATCCCTGGAAGCTCTTAGGATGTTACCTACTGACTCAGAGTAAAGGTCTTTCTAGCCCAGGGTCCCATTCCCAAAGTACAAGCAGTGGAAACCTCAGGGGGCAGAGAAAAAAACATGAAATGAAACAGATAAAAAGCCATTGTGACATAGGGGCCCTCCCAGCTTCTGGGAAATTATTCAGGGACTGTCTGGAGACTGCAGCCTGATCCATTGCATTTGGCAGTCACCAACAGATCTACCTACCTAGATTTAAAAAAAAAAAAAATCAGTTAGTTTTGGACACTGTTGTTATTCTGCAGCAGAAAGTTATGGGAACACTGCTGTGATCTTGTGAAAAAGACATTCTTCAGTTTAGTCTAAAGCTGCAGCATCTTGCTGAAAGCTCTCTAGCTTTCACACAGAACTACAGAACTGCATGGATGGCTGGGAGAGGGAGTAAGAAGGGATCCATCATTCACTTTCTTTGCACTGTACATGAGCTTACAAACCAAAACACTCCATATCATCTCCATGCTGAGAAGCCCTGGTCTGCTTGCTCTGGAGACGTTTCATACCTGTGACAATCCCTGCTCCGCGTTGCCTATTTACTCTAGTTCTCCTGCCCGTGGCTCGCGTTGGGATGGCTCAGAACGGCACGCAGCCTTCCAGGCTAAGCACGGCAGGGCTTTATCTACACAATGACCTAACGACATCTTCCGCTTTGCTCACCAAAGCAAACAGACCCACGCACACGCACGCCACGCATCGGGACGACTGTTGTCTCAGCGGGCTGCACTCCAGCCAGACGGCCCCGAGCTCGTCACCTCCCTGTCCCTGCCCCGGCACCCTGCCCTCGTCCCCAGCAGCAGCAGCAGGGCCCCTTCCCCGGGCTCAGCAGCCGCCCAGGGGCAGGACGTGGCAGCCACGCGAGGCCTGCCAGGTTTGTGAAGATAAAGCAGCTGATTTTTTCGCTGCCTGGCTCCCTCTGCCCTCCGCGGCACACATTGTTTTCATCAAGGCTTAATGCAGGGAAGGTCTGCGGCTAATGTTACCGAGCAAATGAGACTGATTTACTGTAACGGCCCTGTTCGGGCCTGCAGTGGAAAAAAGCTGTTTTGTAAAGAAAATTTGAAGGATGGCTGTCCCCATGAAAAATGGTCTCTATCTTTTCCTCTTCTGAACTGCTTTCCTTCCACTCACCATGCTTTCCACCATCATTTTTTCCATGGATTTGTTCTTTTCCACACCTTTTCATTTCCAAGCTCTTTTCCCAAACTTAATATCATCTTTCCTCCCTCAAATAAGGCCATTAAACTTCAAAAGTTAACTGAGAGGCATGTAAGGAAAGAGACGCAAGCACAATCATTAACAGCAAGCAAATGTGAGCATCACTTTGTGCTTTAGGTCTGTCTTTAAGCCCCAGGGCTTCAGCTGTCTTTACATATGTCGCTTAAATTCTACCCCAGAGCATGAGCCAGACTTTAGCAGTACAGGAGCCCCCCAAAACGGTTTTAGGTAGACCTCTTGGCTCCTCCTTGAGTCACTTCTACTTACTGGATCCAGAACTGACCACGGGGAACAAAAGGCAAAATGAAAAGCAGCGTGTTGGGATCAAGATCAGTCCTTCAGCGGGGATAACAAAATCTCACCTGCAATACACAGCTTGAGCAAGAAATGCTGAAACTACTCTAGCCTTAGGCAGGTTGCATTACCTCACGCTTTCATGCTATTTTTACTCAGAGAAAATGAGTGCACAACACCAAAACAATGTGGAAAATATACGCCTCCCAGCTGGAAAAGCAACTTCCCTCTCAATCATCACCCCCCAAGACAAGAGAAGTTTAAAGCTTGGAAGGGTACAGTGATGGTTAGAACTTAAAACAAAACAAAGATTTATGATACATTTGCACTTAAGTCCATCTGAACTTTAGGCAATAAATAAAGTTTGATTAGTCCATTTTAGTAGCTGTTCAATGGATTAAAGGCTAAAACGTAGTTGGAGCAAATCAATGTAGTTTTACAAATGTGAATAGGGGCTTGCACGAAGCAAGGGCCGGAGTTTCATATTTTGACTGCTTAGTGGGTTCACTTATTTTCATTTTAAGCCAAAGAATGGACTAATTCTGGGGGGAGATCATGAATGGATTACAGGAAAAACACAACATGGGAGCTCGTGCCAATGCTCCAGATGCTCTGAAAGTACAAGTTCCCCTAGGCTGAAGCTGCACTGAAACGTTTTTTTTTGTCTATCACTTCATCTGCTTCGAGGATTCCCAAAGAAATACATTTCTATATTCCAAAAACGCAGTCATTTTTCCTGTATTGCTTCATTACTTGGAATAATGCTTCATTGCTTGGAATATTTTAGAAAATTCTCTCTCATAAAATAATGTAAGACCAAGAAAATGAGTAAATGAAAAAATGTTAGAATTAAATCACTGAGCTCTTCTTAGAAATATGGAGGTGACAAAGACTTTTTTTTTTTCCATCATATCTGCAAAACATTAACTGGGAAAAAAATCTGCTATCTACAATAATGTAATGAATTATAAAGGCAGACTACTTTAATTAACAAGACCCTGAGTGAGGAAGGACTTACACAAACCTTGTGTCCCCTCAATCCCTGCTATAGACGGTATTTGTCTGCCTCCTTGTCCTCCTCCTCCTCCAGTGATCAAGTATTTCATAACTTATCACAGACGTATCATTTATTTGAGACAGGAATACCTCTTTGCAAAGCTGAGATACAGAGGAACTGAAATCTGGAAAAGGAATTTAGGAGCTTAATTCCCTTGGAAATGAGTTATTTCGGTGCGACCTTCCTGTCAATCCATGACTGGCAGTAACAAGAGCTGAATTCAAATGCTGGGGGTCACTAACAAGCACTGGCTCTGGAGCCTTCCTAAAAACCTGGGAAAATTAAACTGAGCGCTGAGCAATGCTCCCATGAGCTAATCCTCCTCGCTTGCAAGGGATGTAGTGGGCAGCTTAACAAAGGATGCTTTAACAAACAACAAAAAAGGACAACAGGAAGATAAACAGATAACACGCAATAACCAGCTGCTCCTTTTCCAAAATATAACAATAAACATGTACGCATCCCTCGCGGATTTTCTGGTGAGGACCAATGAGGGCAGCCGGCTCCTTCCCCCTCCTAAAGGAACTTTTCACCCGCAGCTCGAGGTTGTTAAACCCCAGGGCTGTGACACCCACTCAATCCTCAGCCCACCTCAACCTCCCCTACGGAGCTGCTCCTGCTTGGCTAATCCTTCTGGATCATCTCCCGGGCCTCTGGTACTCCCTCTCTGCGGCAGATGTGCAGCACAGAGGACTAACAACAGCCCAGGTTGCTGTTTTACAGAATGTTTTTTCCTCTTACATTTCAGAAATGTTCTCAGTCCTGGAGCAGGGGGGTTGGACTGGATGATCTCTAGAGGTCCCTTCCAACCTCAACCATTCTGTGATTCTGTGATTCTGTCCTAAGCTCTGACCCTTGCACTCCAACGGTACAAATTATAGTCTTGGATGAAGGTGACTCGTCACTCTGGCCTTGCTTGGGTACTGTTACTTCCATCTGATTTGCACTCTTGGTAAAATTGCTCCACTTTATGACATGTTAACATTTTTACCAGAAACGCTCCCCAATATGATGAAACAAACAAACAAACAAAAAAATGCAAATCACAGCCATTTAATACTTGTCACTTTTTCTTATTCATCTCTGCTCCTTCTCACAAGCCTACCACACAACACCCTCCCCCTTGTAGGAATCAAGGAACCAAGCCCTGGACTGCTCTTTCTTCTGAATAGTGACTTTGGCTGAAGTAAAGGCAGTAGATGGGACAGCAAGGCGAGTGATGAAACTGTTCTTCAGCCCGGTAGGCAACACAGATCCTTTTCTGCTAAAGCAAAATGTTAACTGATATTTTTTCTTTTAAATAAGGAAGAAGATGATAATTACTTTTCTCATTTTCCAAAAACTTTCACGCGCTTGGTCACGGGTCTTGTAGCAGGGTTTGCAATGGAAAACAGGAACAGTCTTGCAGTCTTAAATTTCTCAAGCACCTGGAAGATCATGCTTCCATTCTTGGTCTCTGCCCACAAGTTTGAACACGGCCCAATTAGCTGACAAATAATGCAATAAGGATGAAAAAAGACAATGCTCTCCCAAATTAACCCAACTATACATTGTTAAGAAGAGACAGCTGAGGTATTAACTTCGCTTGGACTTAATTCCCATTAATTAACACCTTTATTAAGTTTGGATGCAGAAAGGAGCAGGCACCTGGGAACAAAGGGTGCACTGGAGCTGTCCTGATCACTCTGCTCAATAGAGATGGAAAAGTTCACTTTTCAGGACGGGTGTTCTGGGTATCAGTAAACAGCGTGTACTGGAGCATACTTTTCTGAGCTGGATGAAAGACATCAACAGTAACGTTGTTCTTCCAGGTGGCATTTCAAAATCTTTATATTTCTCTGGAATTTTAAATGCTTATTTTACATTAAGCTAATTCATTTTGAGGAGGTTTACATTCCCTTGTTAAAAAGCTCCCACAGGATGCTTTTTCCATTTTTCTTTTATCCCTTTAAGTAACTAGAGAAACACAAGGCAGTGACAGTAAATACTATCCCCCAAAGCATTTTTTGACCCTATCCAGGCTTCCAGAAGCAAATGTAATCCCACTGATTTCAACACAGCCACTGTTGAATATGCCACCCTTCCCGAGTTTGGAGCCTTATCTTGGGACTCTTGAGGCCCAAGCCAGTATCAGGCTGAGACATCTTAGCGAGACAACCTGCTAAACATCTCTGTGAGGTGGATGGATGGTCCTACACAAATTTATCATGCTTTAGGGGAGGGTAAAACAGGGACAGAATGCAAAACAGCTTGTCCAATGATAGGTGATGACCCGGACCACCGTTTCACAGAGCTCTCCCGTGGGTGCGAGCGCGAGCTGAGCGCGCCCAGACTTGCTCTGCATCTCCACGCTAGCCGGCACAACTAACTGTGTGTGGGTCAGCATCACAAGCTGGATCATGTAGCCAACCCCAGGGAAAAAAGAGCACTGCAAAACAATGTAAGAAGTGTGAATTTTAGCCCCCCTCTCAGACTGGTTTACAACTGAGAAGACAAGCGTGTGCATGTGGGGCGAGGAAGGAGAATGTGGGAACCAGGAGCAATGATGACAGAAAGGAACTATTTGGATTGTCATGACTTCCAAACAAATGTCTGAGTTGGCAAAGCCAGGAGTCATGCATGTAAATTCACAGCATTTAATCCTGTAGACTTGGGTGATATGGGTTGCTTCTTGTTTCTCACAGTTTACTGCCTGACATCTTGCTCAGCTTTTAACATTGCTGTCAAACACTGACATTTCTCCACAAGCTTTCTTGTAAGCAATTCCTGAGGAAATCTAAAAAAGATGCAACAGCACAAAAAAAGGAAACTTCATGGAAGGAAGAGAAAATTTGCTCTTTGTATGCAGTAATTCACACGTATAGATCAGTACACAATGTTCATAGCCCACCAGTACAAACTGGAGCCAGGTTCTGACTGAATCTAGGCGATATTTCCAGTGATCTCACTCCCTTTATGTGGATTCCACAACAAGGTTTACATATTATTTCAGTACGGTCATTTCTGGTTAGATGCAGAGAAATCAGAAGTTAGTGGTGTCAGCAGATGGATTTTATTTTTAAGCTAGAAATATCTTATTACCTTAATGTTATAAGTGTTCCAAGATAGATACATGCCATTCTGTGAGCCTCTTGCTCCAGTGCAGTTGTTATACACAAAATGTGGTACTGCTGTTTATTACAGTATTTGGATACTCTGCTTTCTCATGCTGCAAAACATAAAAGACCCACCCAAAATTATCGAGTAGGTGAGCGCTTGGCTTAGTGGAAAAATAAGGTGTATATATGTAACTGGGCAAAATGAATCAACGGGTAATGGGTCCACAAGAGGAGCCGGTTAAAGAATGTAAGATACAACACGGCTGCAGCGACAGATAAAACTGAAGCGTTGCCTGAAAAGAGCATTGCTGCCCCTTAGGCCATAAAAGAGTCTCCAGAGGATGACACTGGGCTGCCTTCCACAGGATGCTGCGCACGGGATTTTTGAGGCCCTGAGCTACCGGGACATGGCAGAGGTGGGGCTGCTCGCTGGACTTAAGGCACGTTATCAAGTCCTACTCAGGCGCAAATGAATCACGGAGCTGCTCCCAATTCTCTGAATAAACCGATGACTCTGCTTCCCAGGGCTACCCAGCTGCACTTGCCCAGCTTGCTGTTTCTGCTAGGGTGGCCATGGTTCTGGGGACTCCCTCTGACCCTGCATACTCTGGCAAACCTCCTAGTTTTCTTGGAGGCCTTCATGGCCTCAACAAGGGGGACAGAGAAGGCACTCTAAACCTCAAAAGGACCTTATTTTCATTCTAGAAACAGCTGTGAAATTGGAGCTGGGACCTGAATCAAACACTTCCAGAGATCTGGGAATGAGAATCATTCCAACAACAGTGAGAGCGGGAGAGACCAGAGCTCTGAGAGAGAAAGGCGACCCAGAAAACTTCCCTTTGGAAAAATCCCCTAGAATGCGGCTAGCCCTTCTCACTGGGTCCCTTTGATGGTTACGAACACTCTGCATCAACATCATTTTCTACCACATTCCACAAGTTTTTTTTAAAAATATTTCTATAGAAACCTGTGCATTAATCTCTTTAAGCGTATTCTCTGTGTTCATTAAGCAGAAGCACTGATCTTTAAGTTGGTGAGACTACAGCCGAAAAGCACTGAGTGTTGCCTTTCATCTGTATTTAACTGGCGGAAGACTAAGTTTAGGCTACTAAAACGTATATCAAATGACCCAAGTAGCAGTTCATCAGGTTCACACCACTACATGTTGGGGCAAGCTATGGATTTATAAAGTATGAACCACGACAGCAATTGCAACACAGATCCAGTGGAAACTGCAGCAAGTCCCTGAAGAATTGCACAGCTCTTTTAGGCGGGCTCCGTCCATCTTCCCTGGGTGCACACTTGGATCATTTTCCCACAAAGCCATTTCATTGCAGATTTTGTGACCTCCTCCTTGAATGCCTGGTTGCTTCTTGTGCTCTATGCAAAGTGAGTCTGGGGAGCTGGTAAAATATCTCTGAACTGAAACAACTCTGCTGTCCATGGGACACTGATTTTGTACAGAAATCTCTCTGTAGTTCCAGGAAGCAAAAAAATAGTGGGTCTTGGTTGGTGTTTTTGGATTTTATTTTTAAATCAATTTACAATTTTATTCAAGTCCTAGCTTCACAAATAGCTTTAGTGCTGCAACACAGGGAGCCACACCGGAAAATTGTGGCCCTGGCAGTACAGGAACAGAGCACCGGAAGCTGAGATCCAGGAAATTCTCGCTTGGAAGATCTTGCTTGGAAATTCTTTTTTTAATTATACAGAAGAAAAAGTTTTAGTCTAAGTCTGGTTTTAGTCTAAGTACACTCTGTAATTTCAAATTAATAGGCAGTATATATTTTATTGGCAAGAACTTAAGAAGTAAAAATAAGAGAGAAGTCAAAAATCTGAATTCCTTGAGAGAGGAAAAGCAGTATCTCTATACAGTGGTAAGTCCCCACATGACAAATTTTAAGAGAATACAAGTATGACTACTTGTATTGTCATTTTAGTATTAGTCTGTAAGCTCAGGATAATCCACTGAACACGTGATGAAATTAGGAGCTTTCATAGAATCATAGAATGGCTAGGGTTGGAAGGGACCTGTAGAGGTCATCTAGTCCAACCCCCCTGCACACGCAGGGTCCCCTAGAGCATGTGGCACAGGGTGGTGTCCAGGCGGGTTTGGAAGATCTCCAGAGAAGGAGACTCCACCACCTCTGCGGGGAGCCTGTTCCAGGGCTCTGTCACCCTCACTGTTAAGAAGTTCTTTCTCAAGTTCCTGTGGAACTTTTGGTGTCTCAATTTGTGGCCGTTTCC
>PTEX01000156.1:1196214-1225121 GCA_003342815.1 Eudromia elegans
GAAAGTGGCGCTTGAAGATAAGCCAGCTCTCCTGGACACCCTTTCCTTCTAGGACCCTGGTCCAGGGGATTTCTCCAAGGAGCTCCCTGAGGAGGTCAAAGTTGGCTCTCTTGAAGTCCAGGGCTGCAATCCTACTTCTTGCCCAGCTCCCTCCGCGCAGGATCGTGAATTCCAACATCTCGTGGTCACTGCAGCCAAGACTGCCCCCGACCCTCACATTTCCCACTAGACCTTCTCTGTTGGTTAGGATCAGGTCTAGCAGCGCGCCCGCCCTAGATTCTTACTCAGTAAAGCGAGAGAGAAGATGCTTGCTGGAGTTTATTCTCACTGTTTTGCCAATGGGCGCACCACCCTGGCCGAAGCAAAGGAGACATAAGCTAATGCATTTCATCCTGCCTTTTGCAGTGAATCAGCTGCTCGAGCTCAGCTGACACAAGGTAACCCACGGAGGACGCCTCACCTGCCTCGCCCTGGGTGCCTGACGTCAAGGCCAGCTCACGCCTCTGCTCACAGCCGTGCCCAGCACCACCTCTCACCTGCTCACCTCTGGCTGCTGCTGCCCTCACGGCCCACACTGACTAAGCCCAGCTAGAGGCAGAAGACGACACGGTGGGAATGGCGGTGCTCCCGGTCCCTTTTTAAGCAGGAATTCAATAGTTAAGAGATTTTCTTTGCCGTGTTTAAGAACCACGTGCAGTTTCTTCTCCATTACAAGTCACGAGCCTACGTCTCACATGACGCAGGTGAATATTTTAAACCATACCAGCGGTTTGAGGATCTTCAGGGTGGAAGTGAGTCCCTGCTCCCTGTTGTGGGATAGAAATAGAAATGGATTGGACAGATGAAATCATTGTTGTAAATATTCACAAAGAAATAACCAAACATTTCTGAAACCACAGTTACTGCAGTAGAAATAAACAGATAACTCTACGCCGTACAATCAAATAATAGTAATAAAATATAACAATAACCACTGTAAATGAAACAGTGTGCTCCACGGAAAGCACTTGTTGGATAACCGTGCTGGTTTTTCCTGGAAGGGACTATTTGCCTTGACCTCAGTATGGAACTGAAAGACACAGTTATCACTAGCAATTGCATGTCATGTCATGTAATCTTTTCTCATGCTCTCTAGATCCCTCTTATGAAATATTCTATTTTCTTGTGAGCTACTGCTTCACTAAGCTGCAACAAATTTTTATCTGAATGTGTTATGTTTTGAATACAGAGTAAGCAGTTAGGTTATCGTGTTAGTGTTTGCTTTAAACCAGACATTTTGTATTATATTTTCAGAGTTCATTATTTTTATAACAAAAATTCAGGAAAGAAAAAAGATGCTGCAATTAAGATGAAAAGCAGTAAATAACATTGCAAATAGGAACCTCTGAGCTACATTAAGTTTATAGTCTATCTTGCAGTTTAACTTGCTGTCCACCATAGACTCTCTTAGAAGCATTACTCATCAGAACTATTTTCATCTAGGAATTTGAATGTGTGTTGAAATTATGCCTGGCAACTTAACTGGAAGAAGAGGCTTTTTAAAACAGCACTAAAGACGTAAGATGCTCAATAAACACAGATGTGTGTTTTGACAATCGTAGAGCTGCATGATTTAACTTCAAACACTAACAGTGCTAGGCTCTTCAAGGAGGCCACCCCCTTGCCTTTCTTTATCTTAAAGTGATTATAACCAAAGTACAATGGTTTGGACAGAAATATTAAAATCATAAAGACCTTAATATCCAGTAGAACAGCCTCATGCCTGAGAAAATCCAGCCATTCTAAGACATGTAGCAACACTGAACCAAAACCATCGTCATCATCATCACAAAGTTTGGATGAAGAATAGGACTGAAGCAGAAAAGATTAAGAAGGCCTTTCACCTGGGTTTAAAACTCAGTTAATGTCTGAAAGGCGCATCAAGTGCTAAACCCTCTCCAAAAATGAAGTCATGCTGGCAGCAGAACAGAGGAAAACACACAACTGTCTAAAATGAGTAGCTCCACTGCTGTGGTAGACCAAGTAAAGAGGTTCTCTCTGATGAATCCCAGCTCATAGACAGCTTGAATACCTTGAAAATACACCTGCAGAGAGATAAGTGGGAAGAAGAGGTAGAAGAGGAGAACAGGGAAAAAGGGTAAGCACCCAAGTGAATGATATAGCCTGTGGCTTGGAGTCATCCTGCTGCCTGGATGCCCAGAGGGAAGGAAGATAGTTACCAGAACACAGAGATCAGGAGCTATCCTCAAAAATGGTCAAGAGTGTGTCTGACAAGAGAAGAGCAAGCGCCCACTGTGTGCAAAAGCACCACCTAAGTTGGGTGGCAAGCTGTCCCCACCTCCAGCGTCTCTCAGCTTTGCAATTCCATACCTCTGAGCACAGGGGCTGTGTTTTCCTCTGGCTCCTTGACAGCAGTGTTTGCTTAGCTGCTGACAGCCACACCTGTGCATGTGCAGGCCTGGTCCAGCTGGAAGCTCATCTGCTGCCCACTCTTACTGCTGTGTTACCTTGACAGACAGTGAAAACAGTCATCACATTAACCACAGTTCAGAAGAGGTTAGGGAGAGAAGGTAACCCCCTGCCACTGCCTCGGAGGCTGATAACACAACCCCCTAGGAGGCCATCGGAGAACCTCTCTTTTATGAAAAGCACACGGCTCCACAGGGAGGGCAAGCCAAGACTTCTTGAAGCATCTGTCATAATAATCTTCTAAACAGCTTGAAGTGGACATACTTGGTCTTCGCAGGCAGGGCAGGGAGCCATAGCAGGAACAGTGGAAGAGATGAAGAATTGAAAATGATGGAAGGCCTGGCAAGTGCCACTAGCGCAGGGAGAAACACTGTTGTGCGCAGTGTCACTTGATCCTCAAACACCACGGACTTGCTGCATGCTACTTATCCTCAAAAAAAAGCCTGCTCCAGCAATCAGTGATGTTACAGCACAATGAGACACTCTGAAAAATGCTCCATTTTGTGGGGAGTGGGATTGAGGAAACAATTCTAGCTCAGGGCCATATCGTTCAGTATTTTTTTGCTCAGAATGTGACTTGGAGATGCTTGGCTGAGTTAGGACTGTGTGATTTGCCCTTCAGAGCTGCTCTAAGAAACCTTATCAAGGACTGAGCCGTACCATTTGTACTGGCCCAGCTCCTCCTGCTTCTCAGAAAGTACTAATTGTGTGCAGCTTGTTTTGCTTAGCTTTAGATCTTCCCCGGGGAACTAATACTTCTCATTTCAGTGAACGGGGCTGAAGCTGAGAAAAGGAAGCCTATTGTTCCAGGAGCTCAAGAGGCAAAAGATATTTGGAAGTTTTATAGGTTTGGCTTACAAGATGAGAATCTTTCCTACCCTCACTGTCCACTGGGACCAGCGATGCTACAGACTTATGCTTTGATAATATACAGAAATATTGCTTTCACAACGGCAAGGGCACCACCCTTCTCCGAACGCCTCCATCCACTGAGCGGAGCTCCCTGGCAGCTCCTTCAGTGCAATTACAGTCCCTCTCAGGCACCGAATACACTGTTTGTCCTGGATTTCCCCTGGACTCTCAATTCAGACTGGGTAAAAATGAACTGTAAATACATTTCAGCTGGGAAATAAGGATGTTTCTAAACACTTGAGCAGAGAGGTTCTGGAACATCGATGCCACTAGAAGGAGTAAGTGCAGGAACTCTCAGTATTTTAAGACGTAGCTTTATCTAGGATTACCTTAGGAGATATCCTATCTCCTATGATTGCATATAACTGCCCCTAAAACCATGAGGTGCTACAAGACATCACATCTTGCCACAGTTTATATTGAAGAATTCACTCAGCGCTAGGGATGAAAGCAAGCCACTAGGTTAATTTGTTGTAAACATAGCTGGCTTGCACTCACTACAACCATATTCCCATTTCTTAAAAATGACCTCTGCACTTTCCCGAGAGTTGGAAAACCTCAAACTTCTTAATCCAGTGGGAAGATCATGCACAGTTCCGGGAGTCCATGAGACCTGTCGCTCAAGCTCATCTTTGGTTATCAGAGAGGTGCTAGACAGCTTCTGCTTTGAACCTTTGTCATTGCTGAAGTCAAGCTACCCGGAGGCTGCAGGGCTCTCTCTGTAGCTTAAAGGACGTGTTTGGAGGAAATAGTGGTGGAGGAGGAAAGGGGAATATGACCTTCCTCCTTCCTAAGTCTTACTTCTGATTCCTTCTATTACTGTTTTATCTGTGCTCTTGCCTCCATCCTGAGAAGATGTCCTGCTCCCCACGTTTTCTCATTTGTGGACAGTTGTTTGTGATCTTGTTTGACTGGGGTTGAATCTACCATGCAAATAAAATCTACTAATAAAACCCATTTGGACTTCAAGCCTACTATACTTGTCACGTCTCTGTAAGTCAGTCCCTGTAGATCCCAGACTATAAACTAACTAGCACTGGTGGTCCATCCGTGCAGGTATTCTTCCCTCAGTGGGTGGCATTTCTGTAATGATAAAGAAAGTATCAGCCCCTAAATACTCAATAATTTGGACACATAATGTCTAGGAAGTTCACCTATTGTAGCTGAAGCAAAGGGATACACATCTTATTAGTTCTAGAAATGGTGAGGAAACACTGATTACACCATAGGCAGGTTGGAAATAACGCCTAAAATGGCATTCCTGCCCTGCTCCTGATAGGTACCATTTTGGGAGCTTTTTACAACGGTAAGTAATGAAAAATTTCAGAATGCTTCTCAGGAAATATATCCTGCCAAGACAGCCCTAACTTAGGGATTCTGCAAAACATTTCCCTGCACATGGTGAACTTTGGATTTCTGACAGCTCGTACATCAGGCAACTAAAAGCTTAGAGGTCTGCCTTGTAAGAATTGTTTTTGTTCCCTTTTTTGGCTTTATTATCTGGCTTCTCATATGAGATTTGTGATTTTAAACAAGCCTTTCTTTCAAAACAAGACATTTTTCGTGCAGGAATTCAAACAACAGTCCTACAGCTCCACATGAATTATCTTCAGACAAATGTCAAAAATTATAGCAACTCAAAACAAAGTACTGTCTACTGTCTTCAGTTTGGATTTACAAGGAATCAGAACCAAGGAGGATATGGACAGTGACTATTTTATATGGGATAGCAGAAAAAAAGATACGCCAGAACGAACTGTACAGCATGAAAGTGCATTTTGTTATCCCTTTAGAAAGCAGGCAAACGGACGCATGTGGATTAAACCTCATCACACAACTTTATTTTCTATGAAGAATTCAGTAAAAATAAAACTATGAGGCTTTCGGGTTTTTAGACATTAAATGTCTTTAAATTTAAACTCCAGATACATGTGTATTTTTTGGCAAAAGTAAAATGTTTAGGTTTTGGAAAGGAAGCAATCTTAACTAGAAGAATTGAAACATAAATATTTAGCAAAACAAGATTCACTAAATGTTTGTTTTCTTCTTTTCATTATGAGTACAACAGCCATGAGAAAAGTCTAACTGGAGTGTTTGGCGGCTTACATTGTTATCCAACGTTTCCCATAGCTTCAAGAGAGGAATGAACTACAGGTTTAGGATTATAAATTTCCCTGACTGAATGCATCTCCTCCTGCAAAACATTAAAATCTAGGTTGAAACTGAAAAAATGAATATGTATTTTTCAGTATAAAACTCATAGCACTATATGAGAGAGCAAAGCTCATCCACCGACTTGAGTGAATAGCTCCCTCTTTTTGAAAGTCTGGTTGCTATTTCACGATACTGATTTTTTGTCATTACGTTTTAAAAATCTGGGCCTTAACTTTTATGCCAATATAATGCAAGTAGGTATTTGCATTTGATTTCTTTTATGTAATATGGTAAACCTTGATGTATACATGCAGAAAAGACTATCTTCAGAGTGACCACAGAATACTGCATAAATTGAAGTTACATTTGCCTTTTTTGTAGCCCACGGTAACTCCAGGCCAGTGTCACCAAAGACAGAGTTATTCACAAGCAGTTGTAACGACAAGCACAGTTTGATCCGTTCTCTCTTCAGACAAAATGGCCCGTTGCTACGTCTTCCCTGTAACGTGCTCTTAATTACTTTCTGGCCCAGACTCGGTCCTTTGAAATTAAGCAGATGGTCCCGCCACCCCACCGGCCCTTTCCTCACAAAACACCCTGTCCTCGTGCTGGCAACCGAGTCTTTTGTAGACGGAGCCCAGGACAGGGTGCTAACAGTGACAGCTGTGGGACCAGCTAACCCTTGACTAATGGGGCATTTGTGATGGCTCTGGTTTCTGAAGACATTGACAGGCTTGGAACCACGCTGACAGCCCTGAAGGGAGGGCTACTATTCCACACACACCAGCCAGGAGCTCGTGGTTACATTGGGGGGTTACGCACGGATGCACACGATCCGGGCGCTCCCCAAGCACATTTTGAGCCTTCCTCGTGTTTGGCAGTTCAGGCAGGTGCGTTCCCTCTATCTGCCTTAACAAGAAACAAAGCAGAGCACCAGGCTTAATAAATCTGTAGGCCAAGAACAGTCAAGCCGGGAGCGAGAAAGCTGCAGTGCTGAAAAGTGACCGTAAAAATAATGCTCTGGGATGCCGTAATTCTGAGGCAACAAAGTTTGCGAGCAGCACTCCTGTCTCGCCGCCAGCTCCCCAAACAGCCGTCCAAGAGCCACGTCCTGCTGTCCGGCCACCTGTCACGAGGTGCTGCAGAGCGAGCGGTGGCCTCAGAAGAACTCGCGTGTTGTCGCTGCTTTGGCACATTTGCCACATGGAATGGGTGCGACCGTGGTGGCCACGGGGTTTGAAAGAGAGCTGCTGAGTGCCAGGAGCAGGCTCAGCATATCTCATCGGGACAGTCAATAGACAGGGCAGAAAGAAGCTCTGTCAAAACAGAAAATACTGTCAAAAAAAAAGCAGTGTTTCAGAAGACCACTGATTTGGGAGGCTTTGTGTAAGGCACTTCCGACAACCCTGGTCGAGACACAACTGTGAACTTCCATCTTTAAGCAACCGGCTCCAGGTGCTGCCGAGCCCAGCTCCCTCATCTCAGCTCACCTAACATTTGACAGCTACTTGGCCTGGCTCGCTAGAGTGTTTGTTGTCAGCATTTTACCAGAAACAGAGACACAGCCCTCATTAAAATACAGAACATGGTCTCTCAAATTCTGTCCATCTGCAGATACTCATCCCGACCAAGCTTGCACAGCTGACAAAGCGCAGCCATGCATACCAGCCAAATCAAACTTCATCTATTTCAAATACTATTTCAATGTGGGGTCACTCTGCAGTTGCAGCAGGCAACTCTTTCACCTCATCTCTTTCACCTGCCAGCCACTTGGCTCACAGGACATTAGTCTGCTGAGCTCTCCTAATTCATCAGCTCCCAAATCACTGAAATAATTACCTCCCTAGCGTGACTAAACTTAAATTAAACACATTTTGCAAGTTATTCCTCAATGCATTATGCCTATTATTTATAAAATGCCTTTCTGTCAGTTTATTTTTTTTGCTCATAGTTTTCTCTGCTACCCACCCATAATTCTTGGCACTTCTAAAATTACTGCCTCCTACACCTCCTTCAAAAAATACGAGAGTTTTCAGAACAACTAGACAGTTAATCGTTTTTTGGTGCTGTTCTTCCAGTTTCTACCCTTCCACACTGACCTATAGGCATTCTATCCCACTACTACCCCTGGGGAAGCAGGGGTAAGCTAACATAGTTTTCCCCTACAAATCCAAGTCTCTTTATAGGTCTGCTGGCAAAGTGAGGCTTTGCAGCGTTCCCTGCAGATTAACATATCCAGGATCAATCTGCCAAAGGAGAAAAATGCTTTCAAGAGTTGAGAAGAGCCTTTATTTAACATACATTTAGCCGGTTGGACCCAAGTCACCTCTACTAATCTCGGTTTGGGCAACATGACAGTTGACACAGGAGAGTGTCTCAGACCACAGAAAGTTGGAGAGCTCTACAGACGAAACACATCACCAAAACTTCACTCCAAAATTTGCTAGCAGGCAGCCTAGCCTATGAAGTATTCATGTTCTGTGCACCAAGCAATCCATCTTTAAATAGGCAAGAAGTGAAAGAGGCCACTTTCTTAGGGTTTCAAATGGTCTCATGAAATACGTGACTAGAAAGCCTCTTACCAACTCTGTCCTTGAAGTAACAGAAGCCAAAAAAATGACAGCAAAATCCACTGTGGGGGTGGATGATGGAAGAGCTGTGCCCCTTAAATTTACTGGGAGAGGAAAAAGAGAATTTTTCAGCTTCTCAGATGCAACTTTCATGCAATTAGAATAATGTTCCTAGTTCTGTGAAAACTGTTCACTTACCCAGACTGTTCTGAAACTTTTCTTGCCTTACAGGGATATAGGGATGGCAAAGTATCCTAAACAATTCAGTTTTGTGGTCATTTGAGCCAGAGGTCCTTCAGACATACAACTTTCCTCTCCCCAAAACACAGAAGAGCTTTATCTAAGGCTCTTTCTAAAAACATTTATGAGCTCATATCACAGATACAAACTTGTTCCAATCATTCTAACGGCTTGACTGCGTTCCCCAAGCTTGTCACACATTTCCCTTTTGGTGAGGGAAAGTTGAAAAGAATATTCAAAATGAACAACCCAAAGCTCAGCACCCTAAATGGGCACCTGGTCAATACCAAAGAAACTAATTACAAGGCACATGCGCAGGCCTAAGTCACTAGCATTTATCCTACCAGCTTTGCATGTAAGCTGGCACCTCAGTGGGATATGTAGTAGCTCTTGAACTTGACCTATATCCACCTGTGTCACTTCAAATCTCACTCTTGGCAGAGTGAAGCAAATAAACAAAAACCAACTCAGCCATCTGTCATTTTACTTGGAGAAAGAAAAACTAAGGAAAAAAAACTAAGAAAAAAGAAACCCCAGCAGTTGCTCAAGCAGTTTAGAAACAAATCAAGTAGATATCTGGCTGCTTGCTGAGAAGGGCAGGAGACAAAAGGAAATGGGAGTTAAGAAAGGATTTCTGACAGGGCATGACTGAAGAGGAACGGGTCCGGAAGCGAGAGATGATCAAATTAAGAGAGGAAGCAGAGACTGAGAGCTGGGGTATTCTCCTGAATATTCATTCACATCCCTGAATACAGCTCAGTATACAGAACACAGTATACAGAATACAGGCGAATACAGCCCAGTATGGCTGAGCTGATGTCAGACCAGATGTGGAGGTCTGGATAAACGCTCTTCTTTGGGTTATCTAAACAAAGATGCGCTGCCACTCAGGCTTATAGTAGAAGGCATCAATAACATATCAACAGCATCTCACTTCAGAACAGCTTCAAAAATACTAAGAGATTAACAGGTTGGGCGAATGGAAGTGGCAGCTGAGAAGTAGAGAAGCAGTCTCTCCCACATTTTGAGTCTCTTTAACCATCCTAAGGCCAAGATCTGCTATAAGAGCAGTTAGTAATTTATCAGTGATACACACTGAATGCTCCAAAGTACCACTTTGATACCAAAATGTAAGGAATAGAGAAGGAGGAGCATGTAGAAAATTGAAAGGAAGCAATGAATTTTATAACTGTAGAGTAGCATCTTATCTGTGATAACTGCAACTGCCTCAGTAAGCAGCTATAATCCTGCAAATTAATTTTCCTAGTGGAAAGAAAACTACTAACTTCCATGAGAAATGACATGTTAATGCAAAATTTAAGTTCCCTTTCCCATCTGTGCTCTCCTTGATAACCTCATTAGGCTAACGTCATGCTTCTGAAAAAATACACACACATATGTACGGAGAATTAAGTTTGCCTGCTGAGTGCTGCACCAGAACAGTCCTAACACATACAGTTTTCACTCTGCCTTTACATGAAGGGATAGGAACTACGTCCTCTGTCATATATCACAGACTGCTCCATAACCTGAGTACCCTACCTCACACATTTTAAAATACTTTCCTTTTCAGACACGTTCACCTTCTTACACTTAAAGCAATCTAACATGATGCTGTCACTCCTCATCACTACTGCTTGCGCTTGTTTCCCGTTTTGCTGCTACCATTCCCCATGGCAAGAAGACAGTTAGAAGATGTCCCCACCATGGCCCTGCAGAGGCATGGCTGGAGCTCCTTCGTATGCGGGCACCCAGGGCTTGTTGTTCGCACATGGTCGGTGGGACAGCACGTCTCTCCCATCTGGCACAGAAATATCCATCATAGCCACATCTTTGCTTATCTCACCTTGACTGTGCCCTCTGAAAGTTGCTACTGGCTACTGCTAGCTCCAGGAAAAGGCAACAGCAGAAATAAAAGTGCGGCCTGCACGACAGCGGTGTTTGCTCCTGCTACTCCGAGATCTGAATCCCAAATATGTTAACTCTTCCACACTTCCAGAGGTGAGAGGTTTGCTGAACTGCCGGTCTCAGAAGGGAACAAGCCTCTGCAGAGTACTTTAAGTCAACTGTAATAGAGCTTACTATAAATGAGTACAGCTCTGCATTCACGAGTCCAAGTCACAGTGGCAGATGTACTCCTAGAGTCCCGAAGGGAGACACCGTCATTGCCAGCTCTTCCCTGGCTTCTACCATTCCTTGGGCCTCACTTTATTAACAGAAAATCACATCTCATTTGCCAGTTTGCAGTGTCAAGGCGCCAGCTGATTATTTTCTCTACTGCACCAGTCATACCCTCCTAGGCACAATAAGACAGTGAAAGTCAGTTGAGTTTTCATTATCATTTATCCATTTCATATAGATAAGATGCAAAGATTAGCACTGTATATGGGAGTGTTTACTGAACCCCATAACGATATCTAGATTGCATGCACATGTGACTAGGATTGGCTAATATTAGGAGCTGTTTCCAGTAATTCGTTCCACCGTTTTGTTTGCAGCTCTGTTTACGCATTGCGCATAATCGGCTGCGTTAGCAACTACTGCTTAGGATTCTCAACATGTGCCTGGCCTATGGCTTAAGAAGACACACATCAACAGAAGAGAAGAACTGTTGGCACTACACACGGGTATTGAGAAGAAGAATCATCACTGTGTCTTTTACCTGTGTACAGTTTTTTCGACACAGAAGACCAGAGGTGTTGACTAAAGTATGAGGAGAAATTGGATTTTCTCATGGACTGACCAGAAACATTGGCCCAAAATAGAACTTCTCTCTCCCCTCCTAAGCTATAATAGTCCAATTGGCCCATTAAAAACATTTTATGGGAATGTTTAGAGCTTGGCCACATGCAAATGCAACATGATGTCTTGGGCCAACCAGTTGATCATTTGCTCATGTGTTCCGTATTAGGGGGCTTGCACTGAAAAACTTGTGCTCCCCAGCTTCTCATTTCTTCTCCACTTCAAAGCTTAATTACAAAATTTTCCTATTCTGAAGATTTGAATTTCACTCTATTCTAGAAGAATGAGAACAATCACACATGGAGTATTAAAGGATTACTCTTGAGGCTCTTGGATGTAATGAAGTACATGGTGTTCACGTATTTTATATTATTTTGAGCTTGGCAGAGGCAGCTGTCTCAGAAGTCTCAGTGGGAAGAACTAATAAGGGAGGCAGTCAGCATTGCTTTCAAAATCAGCACTGCTTGAAGAGTCCCAAGAAACAGAGGTACCAACCTAGGCACAGCCAGCCTGGTCCCATAGTATCCTGACTAGCCGACCCCTAATCCGTAGTAGGCAGGAGTGTCTGCACAAGGGGAGCTTACTCCAGAGTGGGCAACTCCTGCTCTTTTCCAACTGTGGTCATATCTCCAGTGGCTGCATCTCCAGTTTTCACCGTGCTGGGCTCCCACCCATGATCTCTGTGAAGAAAGACAGGTCTCCTGGGTAGATAGGGATGGGGATTGTAAATTCTTTCTTACACACTTTGCTTACACTCTTATGGCTACAGAAGCAGTAAGGATCAGAAGAGTGAGGGCTATCATTATGGATTACTATAAAAATTGTCGGTGTTCTTTCTTTGACTGATGCCATAGAAAAAACAGACCCTCTGAAGGACTCTTTTTCCAGAATAGAAAGCTGAGAAATCTGTTTATTGATTCCTTCCCTCCAACAAGCATGTGATTTTATTACATTTACTCTGAAGTCTTTCTAGGCTTTTCAGGGAACTCTGTCTTAGAATTATCTCCTTCACAGTGAGCAAATTAACAATTCCCAAGGTTATAAAAACAGAAGGAATTTATTGGGTCATATTATATCCAAATGATAATGGAATCATTTCAATTTAAGGGAGTCAGTTTTTCCATTTTAGCCTCCTCCTCTAAACAACACTCCACCCTTTTTTGTGGACCTGCCAGATTCTCATTCCTTCCCTCCAAGCTGCTCCAAAAAGAAAAAAAAAGAAAAAAAAAGGATTTTTTTTTTTTCTACAAAGCTGACTCGGGAGAAAATATTCTCTTTCAAACACAGCATCTCGGCACAAAATGCCACGGAGGCTTTTGCATTGCTCAGTAAATTTACAGGGAGCTTCAAGGCAGCGCGAACCTGGTTGCTGACAGTCTGGTTGTTCAAATGCGTCTCCCCGTGGGTCTTCCAGGTGACCTTGCACTGCTTTATGCACCAGCACTTCAGCACGTGCAGGCAACGACTCCGCACGCAGAAGGCCCTGGGCACAATGGCCGTGCATGTAGCAGGAAGGGCTACGCAAGGAAACAGGAGCCATTGTGGGAAGCACTACTTAAAACTACTCGTATAAGTATCCAGTATCTTCCTAAGAAACATACTTGTCATCCCTTCATGCCCAAAGCTGTGAAGCCTCAGGCCCTTCCCGTTCAGGAAAGTAGGGCTAGCCACTCGAAGGAGGAATTCATATTTTTGAGGAAGGCATGTCTTTGAGTTGGGTACATGGGAAAATGACTAATTTCACTCACACACAGTCAAATTGTGGCCAGACACCTAGTTTGCAGGTCCTGGATGTCTAAAACATGTTAAAAAAATAGCTTGCCTGGTATCTGTCATTGAAGAAATGAGTGCCCAAATAAATTGACTTGCTTCTGAGACATACTAAGCAGCCCGAGACTACACTTGGTATAAGTTGCAGCTTTGGGGCACTGGGGCTTTGGAAAATTAAGACATTTATGGGGACTTAGGGGACAGCAATACAATTCATAGAATCACATAATGGTCAAGGTTGGCAGGGACCTCTAGAGATCATCTAGTCCAACCCCCCTGCTCCAGCAGGGACGCCTAGGGCACATGCCAACATTAGCCAACACTTTCAACACTTGCCCGGTTTACTGGTGATGCTGAGGCTTGCTGAGCTGCCTATAAACAAAAACATCGTTACAAAATGTCTGGAAGGGCTTTTGGCTTGGTTTGTTTTCAGGAAGAAAGAAAAGTAGGAGGAGTAAAACACATAAAGACTTGTTGGCACTTGATTTCTGAGCACTAACTGAACTAAATTCAGTGAAATTCTGTGTATCTCACAAGGAGAGAGGCTAGAGCCACCAGTGACTTGCACACACGTTGTATAAGGAGGACCCCACTTCAAAGGCAAACCTCAGGCATTTGCAATTAAACCTCTTCCTAAAGTGCTCATTCAGCACAACATTTTCTGCAGTTTAAGAATGCTTTGTAACTAAATAATACATAGTATTCTGAAATGCACACTTTCTCATGTAGATTTTCCTGATAACTAAAGAGACTTCCTATGCACGAAATTTCACCCAGAGAGTGAAATGTCCCTCCTGGATTGCTGCTCTGTCCCATCCATTCACACATGAAATGTTCCTCGAGCCAGCCCTTACACAAGAACACAAATGATTTCTAATGCTACATTAACTAAGCCGTAGCTCTCCCAGCAGGAAAAAGAACAGGAAAACAGTTTAGTCATGATATTTCCACATTAACTCCTAAACTTTCACATCTATGAACATCTATAAAACTGACTAGCAGGAGAGGAAGATCTTAAATTTGCTAGGTTATCTCTAAGACCTTGAATTCTTTCCTGCTCGTGCTGTCCTCCTCTGCTGCATCTTGGCTGCCATCTCCTTTGACAGGCCAGTTTGGTACCTTGGATTTCTCTGGGGAGCAACAGTCATCTGCTCCTCTCCTTCCAACTACTAAAATCGTCTCTTGGCCATTCTCTCCAAAGCCACTACAGATTCAGACTGTCCTGCATGGTCTGTGACTTTGAGATTTACATATCACACGGCTGCTCGTTGTGCACGAGTGACTTGAATTTTATGTTCAACAAAATTTGCAGGCTGAAACTTTGCTCTTTTGCTCCAAGATCGGGGAAAGTGAGTGACAATACTCTGAAATGCATGGGCAGGGTAGGAAAGAGGAAGGGGAGAAAAGGAAAAAGAAGCAAAATTAACCTTTCTTTGAGCATGCTGAGGTATCTGACTGATTTCAGGAGGTGTAAAAAACAAAGCAGGACTGTTAATCAATCTTCTTCCTCCACTGTTGCAAACTAGGTGAACCATTTAACTAATGAATGAGAGGGGGAAAAAAAAAAAGTGGTCTTGTGTGGGAAGGACCAGCATCTTCTTAAGAAACATGCCTGGCTGCTAAGCCCCAGGCCTCTTTCTTTCAGGGAAGCTGAGCTAGTTGATACAAGGAAGAATACACATTTTTGGAGGATGGTATTTCCTTGGCCACACGCATCAGAATAAGTCTCGTGAGGTCACTAGGAACCACAAGTGGTCAGGATGGACACAGAAAACCCCTTTTGCCTTTTTTGATAAAGTAGGTGCCCATCTTAAGGTCATTAGCACAGCCTAAAGGCAGCCCGGGATGTTCTGCATCCTGCCCCATTCCCTCCAGTCAAGGGCAACGGAGTTCGGCGATCCCCCTGCCCCGTCAGCTCATCCCCACCACCACTACTGCCCTGCTTATGCCCTTCTGCAGCCTGCAGTGCCAAGACAAACATGTAGCTGCGCTCTCTGCTTACTTACACTGGCGTTTGTAGGAGCAGGGAGATGTCGTGGCACGAACTAGCCACAAGCCACAATTAATTCAGCTGGTTTAGCTATTTATTTGTTTTTAATCAAAGCTGGTGCTTCATTTCAGGAAAGCATCTGGAAGCATTTGTTTCAAAATAAATTGCTTTTTGACTAAACTGTGGATGACAAGCTTCTGAATGAAGCGAGCGTTTCAGCAATTTGCAAGAGCAGATGATAAAATATATTGTTCTGCTATAATTACAGCGAGTTTACACCATAAAATTAAGAGTTCTTTGAGCTGTACCTGGTTCTAGTTTGGCAGGGAACTTATGTCTGAAAAGAGCTGTCAGTGTGAGGCTGGGGGAGTCCTAATACACCCATGCTGCCTTAAGATGCTGACGCTATCTATACAGCCTTGCTAAAACAGAGAATTCAGCCCAAAAAAGGAAATATTCTGTGAGCTCTCAGAGTCCATTAGGGACTGTGTTAGTGAGGTTAAAACAGACAGGCAGATGCTGGAGAGACGTGCAGCAGTATCTAAGACCTGAGATATCGTTGGACAAATGCCAGCTCAAGCCACAAGTCAATCTGATCTCTCCAGCTATTTCTCAAATGCCATCAGCTGAGTCCGGGGGTACTTACGCTGCTTGCATGTTAGAGGGCAATCAATTCAGCCTTTGATAATCAACCAACAGAGCCATTATGCAAAATTAATAGCCCACAGTAAAGTCCATAATGTGTAACAGGGAAATAGTTATTAATGTCACCGTGGAGGTTAATCCCAGTCTTGCGTGCACTAGGGCGCTGCATCCTTTCAAACTAAGAGGTTGCTAATGACCCTTTCCCAAACAGCTCATCCTCAGGAGCCTCCTCGGATGAGCGTGCTGGGGCTCCCTCTCCTCCTTGGCTGGTGGGGACGTTGGAAGCAGACGTTTTTGGGGGCAGAGTGCCGTGGGGCGGCAGGAGCGCGTGGCCCCACAGCCAGCACCACGCTCCCATCGGCGCTGCCCGGCCCAATCCAGGCGGCGGTGGGATACCTGGACAGCCCCGTGGTGGGCGACATGGTTGCAACGTGCCACCACGGAGGCCGAGTGCCACGGAGCCCAACCGTGTGGGGGCTGCAGGCTTGGGGCTAATCCACACAGGAGGGAACCGGAGCGTCACTCACTGGGAGCTGCCTGCGGCCTCAGGAGGCCAAGAAATAATTTGTTTGGGGATAAGGCCTTAATGCCTTCACGCACACTGTGTATCAAGCTTTCTTCTTCTTCTTCTTCTTCTTCTTTTAAATGCACTAACATAAGATATCCGTGACATCAAGCATTACAAAAATGAAATGGTATCACCAAGCTTCCGAGTACTCTCAGAAGCAGGGAAATTCAAAGCTACCATCTGCATATCAAATTGTAACAGGCACCATGCCACCAACTCTGTTTTGCATAGTTTTATATCCAAAACTGTGTCAAACGACAAGAGCTTTAGACATGCAAGAGTAGAGCTGACTCTGCTCTAGAGCAGGATGGAAATCTGCTGTAACAGAAGGAGTTTGAGTTTTCCAGAAGTTTGGGATCATGAAGATTAAATGTTATTTTGGAACCACTTTTTCCCTCATCTGAGATGTACAGCTGAGTGACCGGACCAGACACAACACGGCTTAGTCCCTATCAGGGACCTTTCATGCTGCTGGTTCTGGGAAAGATCAGAATGTACTTGCTGCAACTGCACACATGCACTAATTCCTGGCCAGAGATAAAGCACTGGGGACAGTAACTTCAAAATAGCACTTCTAGGAGAAAACCTTAAGCCATTGAAAAAGGGACTCCAATGAAGCTGCCAATTTAATCCGTATCTGGGAGTCTCCTATATCTGGGCTGTCTCATGGCAAATAGTCTAATATGAGTATTTTGTTCTCTGGGTCAAAAGCATTAGGGCTTTTTGTCGTCCTCACAGACATAACACATAGCTGAGGGTCCTTGGCAATAGAAGAAGCACTCGTTTTGAGGCGAGAGAGTAACGTAGTCATCTTCCATAGGGGAAGGAGTCAGAGCCCTCTCAGAGCTGACTGTCACTGCCCCAGGAAGCCCTGTTGCAGTTGAGTGGTTTGTTTTGCACAACAGCCTTTTGAAAGTCGTTGTACTGTTTAATTGTTCTGAGCTCATCCTGCAGGCAGCGTGAGTCTAACCTTTAGGTTCTCAACTGCTCCCTGATACAACAATGTTTGTCTCCAGTAATCTTGCTGGCAATGACTATTTGTTCAATAAACAGTTGGAAATTCCAGCCTAGGTCAATTTCTTCAGTCCTTCCAAAAAGTGACTGAGGCAATATCCCCAAGTCAGAGATAATCACACACGCCTTCCTAAGAAGGGATTTTCTTAGCTTAGTCACAAAGTTGTTCATGCAACTTGGCTACTGGGGGAAGCAACAGGAAGGAAAAGCCAACATGTAGAGAGGTTTGATGGAGGAAGAACAGGAAGCTGCTGGAACCTACCTGAGAGTTAGCTTGCTACAAGCCTGGGGAGTCATGCACACGAGCACACCCCCAGCAGTATGCCCCGACACAGCACCCCGCTCCGCCTCGAGCGAGCAGGGCAGCCCAGCGGGACTGATGCCGTTTTCCGTCCGCGCAGCGAGACGCCACGCTGCACTACGAGCTGTGCTCCCTTTGTCCTCCCTGGAGGACACGGAGCAGATGTGGATCGGCACTGTAAACCTTGCTTCAGCTCAGCCAAGATGACCTAACTCCTTTAGAGTTCATTGACGTTGTTTTTCATCTCGCAAAGAATGGCTCCCTTTCAAAACTCAGGCAGCAGCTTAACAGAACATCTCTCGTTTCCTCCCTCTCTCTGGTAAACGTAAACAAAACTATCTCGCTGCATGCCTGCTGCAAGATTCCTCGTCCCTTCGGCTGTGCTCCGACGCATGCGGCTCACCACGTGCTGCCATTCCCGATCCAAGCGCTACTCAAACACACACTGCTTC
Source organism: Eudromia elegans (assembly GCA_003342815.1). Lineage (NCBI taxonomy): Eukaryota > Metazoa > Chordata > Aves > Tinamiformes > Tinamidae > Eudromia > Eudromia elegans. The sequence continues at coordinate 1,214,042 of PTEX01000156.1, forward strand.
CCAGATTCAAAAGCCATTCGCAGAGGAATCCAGGATAACATAAAGCAGCCTGCCAATGTTCAGGTAGAAGTGAATTAGACAACGTTTCTTTTGGGTGCTTTGGATGGTTTTGATTAGAACCGACTGAGGTAAAAGGATCATTCCATTAACTTTTGGACGTTGCTATTCAACAGAAGTTTAGCAGAATGTATTTTCTATATCTATCTGCCTGTGCTTATATTGGAAATTATATGCCTTCTACTCAGCTAAAACAGGCAGATGTAGTTGGCATTGTCCTCATGCTCCAAGCTGTTAAATATTTTAGCTGCTAAGCAAACAAAGATTGGTACTTTGGAACATGTGGGTAAAATTAATCAGCTGTCATATTCATTAGAAAGAAGCCAGGGCCACGGAGTTTGGATTCATACGGCAAACCTCGTGGTGTTGAGATGATGATGGGTTCACTCCTGCTAGGCAAAGGGCTGACGGCAGAGATTATTTGACAGATGTCTCAAGGGACTTTGCTGGCCAGCCTGCAGAAACCAAACAGCATCGAGAGGAGAGTGGGGGATGAATAAAGGAGGAGGGGAGGAACCGTGAGGGAAACAGAAAACTTCAAAATTTCCAAATCCAGACAGCCAAACTGGCAGAACTTGTCCCAAAACAGCATTAACTTACAATTGTGAAGGGAGATAAAGACAGTTTCTATCCCCACTTCAGTGTCTGGAAACTTAATTCACTGTTTCCTACCATCATGCTTAACCATGTTCTGTGTTTCAGACACTTCCAAATGAGAGATTACATTTTGCTCCGAGCAGCATACCTGGAAGGGGTCTATCAATGCATCCGGTCTAGAGTTCTGCCCCCATTTTCAGATGTAAAAGTCATGTTTTCTTACCATCAGAAATATTTTGGCTAGCGCAGGATTCAGGAAATCCAATTAAACAACTGAGCTGAAGGTCCAGCTTAACTCTTAGGATGTAATTTTAACAACAGCCACATAAGTCAGAGGTATTTTAAAGCTAAATGTGCAGAATGGAATCTTGTGGAGTGACCTAGTGGGTCAGCAAGTGTTTGTCTTAAACGTGTGACCTTCCGGCATGGGAAGTTTAAACAAATTCAGACATTTTCACTGGCTTTGGTGCTCAGTTTCTGTTATCTTACGTCACTTCTCCACAAGCCGTGCAAAATATTTTCAGACACAATGGAAAACTGCAATTTTTGTTCCCTATGACTTTTTCCCATAATATAAAAAATGCTGTTTGTTTAAAAACTAAGGGAAGGAAATCTATTAAATAAGATTTCTTTTTTTTTTTTTTTTTTTTCCCCTCCTCCTGTTTAGGATAACTTGAACATCCAGCAGAACTGACAGCCTATTAAGTGACATGAGCTTCTTCTGAAGCTGTTTTTACTGGGATTGCAGGAGGGATGGCAGGGAAATGCCACAACTAAGGCGGATAAGAAGTTTCAGACAGCACAAAACCAAGATGCAAAGAACAGGACAGAGACACAGCAACAAACAGAGAGCTTTAGGAATGAAGGTGATAGGATCAAAGAGAGGAGGACCAAGAGATCTGAGGCTCATTTTCCACAGACACCCACCCCCAGCCTGCCCCACGGGGAGGTTTCCCAAAGTTTGTGCACACTCAGACCTAAAGGATGAGATTAGGGATCTGATCTAGCATCCTGTTCCAGGGACTATCTACGATCTGTGGAGCTTAGATGAGTGGTCCCACACATTACATCTTAAAAGCAATGTTATTCCAGCTGTGTAGAAACCCCATTGCCTGTATTTCTGGATGATTACAAATGAACATTGTGCCCTGGATATAACCTTTTGGTATGGCATGTAGAAAACCATAAATCTACCATGACACTCGGAGCAGAATCTCAGATCAGAAAGTGCTGTCTGAATTGCTTGATAGCCATCAATACCAACAGAAGAGCAACAGTCAGAGCAGGATATAAGGCCTGGAAAATGTGGCAGTCCTCAAGTCCTCCCTACATCAAAATAGCCTCGGGAGGCCAAGCCCGGCACTGGCATGGACAACTACTTGGACACACACACACACTTAGCTGCAAGTTAACTCGAGCAACAACTGCAGCCTAACCCATATCATAGCAGACTTTCCTGTAAAACATACTCAGAAGATAAGACTTACCTCTTTCTCTGACATGTCTAGCATCTGTGTCACTAAAATATTCCTAGACACGTAATCTACTTTTCTAGACTATATGATTACCTGGAAGAAAATAGCCTTTATTTTTACTATTATCTTTGAGCCTTTTCTGGACACTACCTTTATCACAGAGGGTATTCTGATGTGAGAGAGGGATTGTTAGATACTTATGATAAAGTTAATAGCTTATTAAGAACTGGCAGTCATTTTTCTTCCTTGTTAGCTTGCAGATTGATTTTCTTTCCTCGCTTTGACTTTCTTCCGTTAATAAACATTAATAAATTTTGCCGTTGGGAAATCTCATTGAAAACCAGAATGTTCAGTGCCCCCTGATGACTGTTTTGTTAGAACTGATAACCTCTCTGAGTACAGTTAGCCTGGAGACATGTAATAAATAACTGGGGAAGCTGAAAGGAGATTTTTTTCTCTCAAAGCGGGCCTCCCCACACATGCACATCCATGCGCGTGCACGCTGCAGAAAGCTCTCTGCTTGTCTCTCTTTTTGCTCTCATGAAAATTTGCTTCACTTTTCCATGAAAAAGATCAGTCTCAGGCAAGAATTGCAAATGAGAAGAGCAAAGCTATAGTCTTTCCTATTTAAAATGCCTGGTGTGCGAGCAGTTAAAAAGCACCATCTAGAAAGGTGCCTTTTTTTTCTTTCCTCCACTGCACTTCTGGCACTGTCACCGTGGGGCGTCACTTCCTCTAATGTGCTGAAACAGAAACACAACATCCCTCTGAACTCAGCATGTCCGAAACGAAGAGGTCCACGAGGCAACCAGGACACAGGAGAATCCACAGAGCTCTCCCATACTTCCCTTTTGTCTGAGGAGAGGACACATGGAACAAGGAACTTCTAGGCTGAGAGATCTCATTTCATCCCTAGTCACTAATAAAGCAGAGCTGCTCCCTGCATCGCTGAGTTACAACAACTGTGCCAGTTTCACCCCTTGCCTTATTCTAGGCAGTTAAAAAGTACAGCTACCAGCGATTTCAGGGCTTCAGTGTTATTTGAAGACAAGTTTGGGACATAAGATAGAAGGTTATTTTTCTTTTTGAATTAAATCTGGATGACATTTGCTTAGCTGGTTCTTAGATCCGCAAGTAAAACAAGAGAAGTAGCTTTGTTATTTCAGTCTGTTTTTATCATCTTTCAAGAAGAGCTTCAACTGGAAAACAAACAGGGAACCCGTGTGCTAGCCTTTGCAAATAAAAAGCCCCTCAAACTGCCAAGTTTCAGAGGCTGTGTGAAATGGTTCAAGATTTTTTTCTATCAGAAATAGCTGCAAGAATCCAAAGCAAAAATCAAGGCCCTGCACTTAAATCAATATTAAACTCTACCAGTAACTTCAGATCACATAAACCAACGGGCAGAAAAGAGGAACCCAACTGAAAATTCAGTTGGCAGGAATACAAGTTCAACACTCTTGTACGATTCTTCCTTGTGAAAGACTCGTGCAGAAAGTGGCAAATAACCCCCCAAGAAATCAGGGCTTTGGAGAGATCAGAGGTCTGTAGATTTTTACGGAGAATTGGACATTTCCTGTAGAACCTAAAAGCCGCTTTCTAGAACACACTGCTAATTGTACCCTGTTGTAATAGCCTGCAGATGGATTTAAAAATAATGAAATTATAGTGTTCTATTACGTTCAGTAATTCCTCCAGAACGCTGTTATTTCATCCCTTGGACTGGGCTCAGTGATTCATAAATTCTGGAAGTGACTCATGCCTTCCACTGAGATCACCGCTACACCAGGTAAGGCCTGAAGAAAGGTGCTGCCCGCAGGTACACGGCGACGCAACGGTGATGATTCACCCCGGGAGCTGGGAGACGGGCGTTTAGCTAGCTGAATGCTTCCGATCGCTTTGACAACGTCCAAACAGGATAACTGCAACGACCACAGCACAGAGACCAGCTGCGCAGAGGCTCAAGTCAGCTTCAGGAGGAGACCAGAGGGGACAGGAAGACTTGATTATTTTTGCTATCGTCCAACAGCATTGAACAGAGCATCCTATTGAGTCCCCTTGAGCACTCAACAGACTTTTTTCCTGTTTTATACTTCCTCAGACTCGGTGGCCACTGGCAATCTTGCCCCATATATCAAAACTTTTCTGTATAGGAGAATGGTTGGTATTTTCTGCTGAGGACAGTAGTAGTCACAACATGCAAGATCTTCGAAGCTAAAGCACAGTGAGAAAAGATGTCCCTTTCCATTCCTCACAGTAATTTAAACAGAAGGAGGGAAAATCATGACACGCATCATGATGAATCCTAATGAGTTAACATATGAACTTTGCATAAACTGGCACAGCACATACAATATTTATCTTGAGATGCCTATTGGCATGATGAAGAGAAAAAACAAGCTTTGCTAGATGGAGAAAAATACCCACTATGTAAAGTTGTCAGTTACTGGAAAATGTATCTAAGCTTAGGTACTTTCCTGCACTGTTAAACACGTACTTGTGGGATCTATCTTAGACGCCAAAACCGTGCCAGCTTGAATGAGGTACACCAATGGTACATCAGGTAAAGATTTGTCATAGAAAATCATATAGTTTCCTTACTCTAACATTGGCTCATGGGCAGTAAAACATAGTCAAAATAGGTTAAAAATATATGAAAATATGCTCACATAGCAACTGCAAAAGGGATGGAGGAGAAAAAGAACAAGGCACTTGGAAAACATATTTTGTGCATGAAGTAACCATTCTTCCTGCTTAAAAGAAAAAAAAAAAAGAAAAAAAAGAAAAAGGAGTTGTTAGGGTTCCATGAGGAATTTCAACAGAAATCCCAAATGTTTGGTTTCCCTTGAGCATATTCATTAAGCATGTACAGGCAGATTTTCAAAAATACTCAGTTCCCAACAACTCCTATTAAGAATAATGAGGCTTGCTGTATGTTAAACAACTTAAAAATCTAGCAAGAATTGGATAGGAAGCAAAACCCTCATAAAAATAGCAGACTTATGCCAGTGATCTCAACGCTGCCACTTCTTGCCTGCTGGTTTTCTGTTCTCTCATGTCAGTGCTACTGGAAACTTTTGTTAGATGAAGCAGACACTAGGAGCTGGTTTCTCTTCTCAGTCATTCAGCACCTAATCCAGAGAAACTACAGAAAACTAGTTATTTACCTTCACCATATTTTCATTGATCTGACATATCATCAGAGGAATCAGAATCTGGCCCTCAAAACTCTCCATGCCACGGGGAAGGAAAGTCACTTCTTTAGCACCGACAGCATGTTCAAAAAGTGCCAAGAATCACAATATATTAATAATATTTTCTTTGATGCATTAAGAAGTTTGAAGCTAAATCCAAAAAAGCATAAAAGCAGCTTGGAAAAAAAGTGTCCTGCCCTTTCACAGCCATCATACGCCATTCTGTAAGTGTGACTGATGATACATAAGATGAGCCAAAACAGGCAATAAAGACGGAAAGAAACTGTGAAACAAAAAGGGGATAATAAAACATGCACATTTCTTTCAAAAACTTGAAAATGGAGTGAAATAATTGACTTCCATGATCAGGATTAATCTTAATCAGCATTTGTTGAGATATCTGCTGACAGCAACTGTTGTTCCTAACTGAAGAAGCTAAATAGATGACTTATTTAAGCCAAGGAAGTCTGAAACTTATACCAGTTGACCCTGGTATAAGGGAAGGAGAAGGGAGAAGAAGAAATGTCACCATTTAATTAAGTAGACACAACTATGTTTTTAGGAAAATTCCATGGATTGGCTCTACATTCCACAATCAAGCATTTACTATCTCTTCTGCCTGAATTTAGTAGAATCTCAGTCTATCTAACCCAATACACAGATAGAGGTGTTGCTGAAGCCCTTTCCTACGCAGTTTCTCTCAAGAGTGCCACTCAGTGCATGCTTCAAATAGTCCAGCTGAGCCCATATTTCAACATAGTAATAAACACTGGAAGTGGATAAAGGAGGAAGACAGTAATAAACACTGGAAAGGATGAAGGCATAAACAATAATAACACAAAAAAAAAGATTTCTTATCAAATCAAATTTGATTGTGAATAACTAACAGAGAAACCAACAGTGACAATAACAATGCATGGTAGCAATAGGACAAGAGGAAGACCGTCCTGTCTTTGAGGTGCTAGTCTGAAATTTGGGAGCCTTACATTCGTTTCTCATCTATGCCACAGCCCTTCCTCGTGACCCTAGGCAATGTGCTGTCTCTCCCTGCTCTTGAGGAAATGGGAATGTAGGGACCTCCTCCCATCACAAGCTGGCTGTGAAGGCAAGCGTAGAACTCCTTTTGCCCATGGTGTTACAGGTCCCACCACCTCCGTGGTGGGTTAAGCTAACTCATGGATGCTGCCTTGCAGCAGTGGTGACATGGGAATAGTTTGACAAAGGCCCTGCATCAGTCACACGGATTGAGCTAGTGAAGGTGCAATTTAAGTGCTGTAACTGTCTATACCCAACACACAAGCTTCCCATAAGGTTTTCTTGGAATAATGTACACCAAAGACCTGTACATATGTCATATATATGTAAACGTGCCTATGTATACAAAAATAGAAGACTCCATTTGAACAATTTAAATTTAACCTGCAGATCTGATCAGCTTAGAAAGTTTCTTCTTTTTTTCTTTTTTTCTTTTATAAGCTATTTATAAGTGACATGCTTGCTTATACACTGGTTACAGCCTTCCTCTTGTCATACTTACTTTTTTCATCTCAGTCATCTTCTCTACAGCATATTAAACAAAGGACAAACAAGTTACAGATACTGAACGGATATTTAAGATGATTAAAGAGACATGCACACCTGGTCCCTCACATTAACCTACACCGGGCTGTTCCATGAGGTTCCATTACAAAATGTGCTATAAAACAAGGTTACCAGGCCAGAAACTAATTAAACAAGTATTTAGATCAGATACCCATCTGTAATTCATATCAAGACAAAAATTCGGTGCAGTTAGCTGAAGCCAGGGGAAGGAAAAAGGAAAGACAAACAACTCAATGAGGCGCTAATTATCTTTTGCAATTCAAGCAGGAGAGGCAGATAAGAATGGAATTATCTCAGGTTACAGTGAGAGGGAACTTAATAAAAGCCACTAAGCTGCTATGCAGAAGAATCAAGCGAAAAACTCTGCAGTGAAACCACAGGGATATTCTGGTTTTACCGGGGGAAGGGGCTGGCTAAAGAAATTGCTCGTGGGAATTTTGGCATTTGTCACAACAATGTGTTTAAAAACCAAGATGAGTTTCAGCTGCAAGCATGAACCTGGAGTTCCCCGAAGCTCACAGATGTTTGACTCCAAGGTTTGATCCAAGCTCATCTGAATTAACCCATTAAGATTCATTGTAGATGCTATTTCAAAATGGTTTTGAAAAGCCAAGAAAGGGGGAGAGGGGTGGAATCTGGGCACGGACAGTTAGGCACAAGTGTTCAGGCTCTGAATCCAATGGGGACGCCTGCAGCTCACACAAATTCCACCTCACCCTCCCCAAACTCACTTTGGTTGAGTGAGTGCAACTTCGTGTGGGGGTCACTAGCCCCACATTAAGCTTTCCCAGCAGTTCTGTGAAGTGATGGGTAGCGTGGCATTTGATTCCATTTCCCACTATATCCCTCATACTTTTCTTCCCTATATCCAGATTTTGGAGTGCATTTCAGCCTGTTACCCGATCCTTCCTTTTTGGGCCTTTGTGTGACATAAAGCAGAAGTGAAAAGCTGAACACCAGCAGCAGGGTTGATGTGCTGAAGGACGGAAGGTTGTACTTGGAAATGTCTGGAGAGGAATATGGAGAGCATGCGGTAGGAGATAACCAGAGCAACAGGAGATAACCAGAGCAATATTTCTCCTACTTTTCTAAACTATGTACCTGGCCCAGTGGTTTCAAACACACTCCTGAGCTTGGGGAGGTGGCTGGTCCGAATGGCATTGAGGACCTCAGCTGTTACAGAGATGAGGGGGGTTGCTAATAACGAGCTGCCCACTGCCCTCAGTAAAAAAACCCAAAAAAATATACTGTATTCATGAAGAAGAAACTCGGACTGTGTATCCAAAGTATTTTGAATAAAGTAACTACTGCTGGTTTGATGCCATGGTATTAAAATCTGTCTTTGGGTAACCATATAAGAACCTATGACATGTTCTTCCTCAAGAGCAGCCTGTAATGGGTTCTTCCTTCAAGCGATGGTGGACAGACCCATTTATACGATGAACTGCTCAGAATCACAAAGCCCAGAGCCAAGTCATTTCTCTTTCTTTTGACACACCACAGGTGCAGGCCAAGGCCCTATTCCAAACATGGGGCACACATATAGGTCAAAACATGCCCTTCACATCCTCACATGGAATAAGCAGGAACCTTGGCCAAGGTCAAAAACTGCCTAATCATTCAAAACAGCTAATCATTCACTTTCCCTATTGCCACTATTTTCTTTCATTTTGAGCTTCTCCTGACCCTTGATATTCTCTGGGTTGGTACCTGTAGCAAAGTGCGTGGCCTCATCCTCCTGCTGCTACCTGCATGTGGTGAAAACCCCACCACGGGGCTTCACTTCTGTACCCGGTGCCAAACGCTCTTATGAATGTCAGATCATCCCTTTGAGCACCTGCGGCCAAACCGCTGCTGGTCATTTACTCTGCAAAACTCTAAACCCAGGAAACGTCACCTAAACAACTCGCTGCTTAAGGAAACAGTAGGACCTCTGAATCTGTTTTGTTTTCATCTCCTCATCCAACATCACGCAGTCACAGGGGTATTCGGGAATGCTGCTCTGTTGGTGGAGCTGTGTCAAGCTAGCTGCTTGTACCAGTGTCTGGGTAACTCACTGCTCAGTAACAGCGAGTGGGGCCCCACTGCCTGCGTTCAGACATGCGGGTGGTTACCTGTAACTGGACTTCTTTGAGGCATGTCCTGCACATGTTTGCTGACTTCCCACCTCCCTCAGCTTAGTCCTTACTGTTTCTGGATCACAGGTTCAGAACTGCTGAGGGCAAGGAATTTCTCTCTTGGACCACGTGCTAACTCTGACTGGAGGCAAAACATCAACCTATAGCAACAGCTATGGAAAAAATCCTGCGTGCTTTGCCCTCCTGACCGACAGCCACACAGAGAGACCAGAAACAGAACACACATCCTAAAGAAATCCGGCTATTAAAAAGCAGCCTTGGCTCTTCTCAGGGCATCAGGTTGACTTATGTAGAAGGCTGCTTACTCTCAAGTTGAATTAAATTCCTTTACTACAAGAAGGAGAAGCTATGTACATTTCTTCAGAGTTGTCATATTGCCACAGTCCTTCTAACTTTGTCCAGCTTTGCTGAAAACTTCCTAAGTGGTGGAAATTTCCTAACAAAGCTGAGCTCCAGCAGTTACTCCTGAGTAACCATCCAGATAAGCACAGATATTGAAATATGAATATTATATCTAGATTTACTCTTTTTCCTTTTTTTTTTTTGCAATGGGTTGGTCAGTTTGGGGAGCAAAAACTAAAATTAAAAAGTAGGGTGAAAAGCTGGTAGTATTGCTGACATGTAATAAATATGCTTTTAATTCTTATAAGCATATTAGTAGTAGCATATTAGTACAACTTAGTATTAAAAGTGTTCTCTGTTTTGGGAAGTTTTTTGAGTAAAAACAGAATCTTGCTTTTTGATTGCTGAATAATTGATACCATTGTAGAAAAATAACACCCTCCATGCTTCTTGTTTAGCTTAATAAGGTATCAGTCGGCCATCTGCCAGACTTTCAACTCCTCCTGTTTAAATGGATTATACTTGGGGAAGCATAATGCTTCAGAGAAATCATTGTGACATACAGTAGCATACTGAAAAGCTACTCAAGTTTCTTAAAAAAAAAAAATCAGAGCAAAATGGCATTTTTGAACAAGAACAACATGGTGAGACAGGCCCTTGTTATTACCTCCTCTTAGCTATTACCTAGCCATAACTTCCTCCCTTCCATCCGTCCTTGGCAAGACGGCACAGCTAACCCAGGCCCACAGCAAGTCTTCAGCGCCTCAGACGTTTTCCCAGAGTTCGCAACGCAGCAAGCTGGCTGAGACCCACGGCGCTTGGAGTACTTTTAGGGTCGCTGCATTCCAAGACAAATAATGCAGCAAACTCTCATACACACCTGCTGTGCTCAACAGCTGGCAGACGATCAGGACTCTCTTTCTGTGGGAAGACTTTGATAAATAGGAGTTTTCCCCAGACTTCAGTCCTTTTGCAGGAAGAGGGTAAATACTTCTTCAGCCTCCCAGCCCGGCTGCCAGGAGCCATGACCTCTAGCTCGATCCTGAGAGCCTGAGCGCTTCTTCAGATGCCACAGAGAAGGGCTCATTAGGCCCCACAGCCAATGAACCAGTGGTAAATTTGTTCTTATCATATCTTGCACCCACCAACTTTATTCTGGAGAATAAAGGCGCACAGCATTAGGAACAGCTCCAAGAAAGCCAGAAGAAATGTAGATAATGCAAGGCTGCATTTTGCTGCCTAGACAGGGTTTAGTTGGCAACTTATATGTACTGTTGATGAGTAAATTGATTTTGTTTATATCAGAGCTTTCTTCCTTGCAGTGAGCAGGAAGAATGCACACCTTTTGGAAAACAGGACATACATTTCCTCAGGAAAAAAACGCTTCTGTTGACACATCCTTAAAACAGTGGTTACTGCTTTGTAGATACCACACCCAATAATATTTGCAACAGATTTTGCCAGTTGATCTTCTTCCTCTTATGGGCTCTGTTCTCTATTCAGAAAGCAACTTCATCTAAGTTAATAAGCTAATTTTTTTAAAAAAGGTAGTCTTCATTTTAATGTCTATTTTCAGTGTTTTCCGAAAGAAAGAAAGAAAGAAAGAAAGAAAGAAAGAAAGAAAGAAAGAAAGAAAGAAAGAAAGAAAGAAAGAAAGAAAGAAAGAAAGAAAGAAAGA